>NW_020869222.1:725650-739378 GCF_003789085.1 Penaeus vannamei
TATATATATATATATATATATATATATATATATATATATATATATATATATATATATATATATATATATATATATATATATATATATATGTTTGTCAAAGAGATATTAGAAAATGCCGAAAAGGCGTACCGCACAGGGGATGCAAGTGACACAGGGCGTTTCAGTGAAGGGTTAGCGCAAATCCTGGGCTTGTGATAGGGTAGCGGGCAATGACCCAGGATCATATACGGGTATGACATGTACCCAGAGCGGAGAAGTATTACAAAAAGTCCTTGTGACTCAGCCTATCATTTAAAATATGACAAAAGAAGAAATAAAAGTTACAGAAAAAAATAAAACTACTTAAGGCTTAAAATGTATAACATAAATTCACACATAGTAAAATTACGTTACTTTACTTAAAATACCAAGGTAAGAAAAAGAAATACACTAAAAGGAAACTGAAACTTAAAAACGAAACCAGAAAAGGAAAAAAAATACGTTTAAGAACAACAGAAAACAACATAAAACATATATATATAAAAGACGTCTTGCAAATGACCCTGGCAAGTAACGGGAAGTTTCCTCAGTTCACCCTTGGTTGCTGACCTCTCCGGCTGACACAAACACAGGTTCACATAGATCTCTCTTTATTGCCATGGCGGTTCCGTATATATAGCGACGTCTTGCTGACATCACTGCCATCATTTTCACTAATTTTATAAATATACATAATTAGAATATGGAAAACTGACGGTACATAGTTGACAGTTTAAGACAAATAATAAAAAAACATTGAAAAATAAAGCCTCTTATAAGTACTAACGTCATCGACATATCTAAAAAAAAAAAGGACGATTTCAATAATGTAAAACATGAATAAAATCATTTAAAGGATAAAATCATATCACTAAGATGCAAATACATGTAATAACAAGACAAGTTTATAAAATGAAAATGACAAACACGACAACCAGAGAGAGAGAGAGAGAGAGAGAGAGAGAGAGAGAGAGAGAGAGAGAGAGAGAGAGAGAGAGAGAGAGAGAGAGAGAGAGAGAGAGAGACTGCTGCTCTACAAGACTGTTTAAAAATCCTGGAAAAGGCAAGGAAGACTGCACTAAGTAGCTTATCAAAACTACACATATATTAATTAAAAAAATTATTCATTTCCTACTTCTTAATGTTAATAATAATGTTAATAATGCTAAAGGTAATACCAGTAATTTAGTCCCTGTGGGTTTTTAGCAGAGCCAATGACCTTCGTTATTCATGTTCATATAAGTATCTCATCTCATCAGGTCAGTCTTCTGCAACAGCATCCGCAACAGGCCTTAGCTTTGCCTGACGGAGAGGCTGATGCTGGCTCTGAAACTTATTGATGTTGGACCTAAAGCCGATGGTTCAGGTGTAGAAATTAATGTTAATGCAACACCCCTTTCTTCCAGATTTCTCTTGGTGCTCCAGTTGCAAGATTTTTCTTTTCTTACAGCCTAAAGAGATATTGCAATCGAGTTTTATCTGTGAAACCTTTTTAGTTTTGTTAACAGGGACTATCTTTAGGTTTTGGGACAGTCAATGACCACATGTATGGATGACAAAAAGTCAGAATCCATTTAGATTCTTTGAAAATCAACTGAGTAAATAAATGTGATGTGCCTGCATAATATTTCCCATGAATATTATACACTAATAAACTATACATAATCACTTAATAAGCTGTACTTCATATATAAATGTAGGTGGCCACAATTCACGAATACCGCATAATCACACTGCCAACGTGAGGTTTCCACAAACATTGTGTGTGTTTGTGTTTAGGGCTTCAATTCTCCTTCATGATGCTGCAGCGCGTTTACTCTGTATCATAATAATCTGCTGCCTCTTACTCGCTTGTCTGGAGCTGGAATAAAAGGCCATTTTGTAAAACGTTACTAACTGGCACTGACATGGAGCATTTATTTGGCATACATGTAAATGCCCTCACATACAAGTATAATGAGTTGCAAATAATGATCTGTGTATCGCAGTGTCAAGAATTATGTGTTATATAAGAGCATTATAACTAGACAGGGGAGACTCAACTCTAAAGTGATATTTGATGTTATATAGTGAACAGAAAATGCTTACAGATAGTGACATAGCCATGGCCATAGTTCTTCTTCCTCCTCCCCAAACATCCTCTCTCCCTTCAGCCTCCTCTTCTCTCGTTTTTCCCATCACCTTCAAGTTCCTCATGGCAGTAAGCTTCCTCACATACATACACACAACACACACACACGCACAAACACACATATACATACACGCACAAACAACACATTAAAAAAAGAAGAAAATCACGTACCGCTTCGAGCAGGTCGAGCAGCGCGAAGTTAGGCTTCAGCGTCCGGAACTGGTCGCGGTCCTGCCGGCAAGAAGGGCACTGGAACACACTCTTGCGGTTCTCCGTCCCTTGAAGGAAAGATTTTCATTGCCTTTTCTTTACTCATTAAAGCCTTCTCTAAATTATCTATTCATTTCACTTATTATCTACATTCTAATTTATTTCTAAGACATTCTTATCTATTCTATCTTGTATCTATTTATTCATCTATTCATTTATTCATTCATTTTTATTTCACATACAAACACACATATATGTATATATTTTACCCTGTCACCCGTTGTATCTTCTCTTACAGCAACATATTAATTATTGCAGAAATAAAACAAACAAAAAAACGAGGCACCAAGACACTGAAAACAAAGACACAACGCAACGCCAAACAAAAAAATAAATAAATAAATAATAAAAAAAAATAAAACAAAGAAGCACAAACCAGGAAAGAAACCAAACATTAAGCCAAACACAGATTTCACAGAAAGACAAACAACAGAAACCTTACTAAGGCATTCCTCGCAGAAGGTGTGGCCGCAGCTGGAGAAGATAAGCGGACGACGATCGTGCGCGTTGTAGGTCGACCTGCAGACTGCACAGGTTAGCCCTGAGGGAGCCTGCAAAACACGGTGTCCTGTATATTAGCCCACAGTTTCTGCCTGGCCCCATTTCGCTCTGTTTCTCGGGGAGAGAGGTGCCCAAGAACGTGGCGTCACCAAGCAAACGTCGCAACTGAACCGGCTGGGACAATATGTGTGTATCTATAGCGCTGCCAGTCTCTAAACATGACGCGGTTCGCCTGTTGACGCGGTAGACTGGCTGGGCGCCACAGGCAGGTAAATCTGTCAGGGTGAACTGCAGCCGAAAGGAGTCTCCGCAAGACGGGGCCTCTGGGGTGATCTTCGTGCGTTCCCAAAAGGTGGGAAGCTACGGACGTGCCCGACCTCGGCTCATCCTCAATGCGACCGCGCCGTATTAAGGATGAGCCCAAAGGGGCGAGGCCCTTGAGGCGGAGTCGACGATCGTTGATGGCCCTTGCCTCTGTCGGGTGGAGCTCGCATGCAGTTATCAGAGCGCCTTAAGTCGCCTCATATTTCGTCTGATTTTGTGCGTTTCAGGCGAGGGTCTTTTAATACATGCCGTGAACTTTATACTGGCAGTTCTCCATTAACGAAAGGACATTCATGTTGGTTCAAGACTAGAGAGTGGTTGACAGCGACAGTACATTCTCAGTCATTACAGTATAATGGAGGGACATACTGTCGTGACTTTCGATGTCATGAGCTTGTGAAAAGCATTTTCCCATATGGCTCGATGCAGGACAAGGTCAAAATGGTCTTAAAAGTCTCTTTTATAGGATTATTATGCCAATAAAGAAGGCGCTTCGGACTGAAGGTGAGGCAGGCAGGCGACAGGCGGTTGGATTAGTAACTAACACTTTTTTTGCTGTTTCGCGGTAAGAAGTCCGGGACATTATCTTATCTACGCCATTGAATGAGCTGGTCGTGAAGGGTTGTAAAACTAACTGTCATGGCATTACTGAGTTCTAAGGATTTTAGTTTTCTACTGCTTTAATGTTGAATACTTTTTTTTATCAAATAGCAATTTGAAGTTTATAATTCTTCATTAGTACCTAAAAGGAAAAGAAACATAAGTATAGGCCGTCGATGGCTCAGGACAGTTACAGTAGTGGGATTGGTCTCATTCTCTTCAGAAGCACTGAAAAAGACATTTTTGTTGTATTTCTTCCTTTTGTGAGAAAAATATGCCAAAGATAAAACGATAGAGTAAGTGTACTATTCAAATTCTGTTTTTCAAGCGGCGAATGCCTCCCAAAAAAGATTAAAGGAGATATTTGCATATCGTTACAGATTTATCTCTCCGCCATCTGCATTGACTTTTTTCCAATAAAAAAAAAAAAAACATTACGTACAACCATGCTATTGCTACTTTTATTTACCTACAAAGATGCAAACCATATGGAGGCTGCTGTAAATGTTTCTAAATGTACATTACATGGTCTTCAGAACTGTCCTAATAATGCTGATCTGATAAATAAAAAAATCCTCGAAAAAAGTTTCTATTAATGTGCATGTATTGTACATACATTACATGTGCCTGTTTGTTTCTTGAACTGTACTTGTTTTATTACATATAATGTATATCCATACCTATGAACCAACGCAAAAAAAAAAAAAGAAAAGAAAAAAAGGAAGGAACTATAGGAACAAAGAGACACAGAAAACGCCTCCTCGCCTCGTTCACACGGACGCCAGAGTCCTGGTGGAGGCCTCCTTGACCCAAAACGTCGCGAATGCTCTCTTGCAGATCTGGCCAAGGCCTTGAAGACAGGCTGTTTAGCACTATCAGCAGTTCTGTCAGCAGCTGGAGTGTTTGGTTCAATTGTTCTTGGCTCTGCAAAACAACGAAGGTAGATTTAGTGATAAGAGAATGCATTCGCAGCTATTTCTTAAGGTGAAGTTTAAAGGAGAACTGTCTGCAGCTCATGCTAGTGAAGGAGGAACTGAAAGTAGAGGAACGAAGGCCGAGGAGGAGGAGGAGGCAGAGGGAGAGGACGACGAAGACGAAGACGAGGATGATAAGGAAAAGGAAGAATAAGAAGAGGGAGAGGTAGAAGAGAAGGCGGAGAAAAAGGACAAGAAATGAAGACGAAGAAGAAAATATAAAGGAGGAGGAGGAGGCGATACAGAACAAAATATAAATATACGCAAAAAGAAAATGGGGAAAGGTGTGTTCCTTTTACATATGTCCTTAAGAACAACAGATTCATCATGCAAGTACATGAACTCTCTGTGAATATAACCTTTGACCATCATTGATAGGAATTATTATTGTCTCACCTCAACTAGGGCGTCAATGGTCTTTGACGCCCTCTCATGTTCCTTGCGAAGGGCACAGAGTTCCTGTTAAGTGAAGCACACTCTGTTAGATGTAAAACTACATTTACACAATTATAGATATGTATATTCGTGTATTCATATGTGTATATACGTATGTGTATATATACATACACAACACACATACATATCCCCTCCCCTCTATATTCCCCTTTTTCTTGCCGTCTTTTCTCTCTCTTCCCCTCCCCTTTCTCTTTCACCCCCTTTCTCTCAACCCCTTTCTCTCTCTCTCTCTATTATTTCTTCCCCTCCTCTCCCCCTCTCTCTTCATATTCCTCTCTCTTTCCGCTCCCTTAATCTTTCTTCCCCTCCTCTAATTTTACTTCCCCCCTCTCTCTCTTTCTTCTCCTCTCATTCTCTCACCCCCCCCCTCTCTCTCTCTCTCTCTTCCCCCCCTCTCTCTTTCTTCTCTCTCTTCCCCCCCTCTCTTTCTCCACCCCCTCTATATCTCTCTTCCCTCCCTTCTCTTGTTCTCTTCCCCTTATCTCGCTCTCTTACCCCTTTCCCTCCCCCCCCCCTACTCTCTCTTACCCTCTTTCCCTCAATCCCTCTCTTTCCCTTCCCTTCTCCCTCCCTTGCATCTTCCTTTCCTTTTATTCCACTGACCTGTGCAAGATTCTCGTGTTCCTGTTTCACCTTCCCGTTGCCAAGCTCCTTGAAGACTCTGATAATGTCGGGCACTTTCATTATCACAGTCAAGACAACTTCAGTGATTTGTAAGGCCACTGACATCTATAATAAAAATAATAAGGTAAATAATAATGAATGTAAATAATATATATGACGTATTATGCCTTTTTTACCTCTTCTTTTTTCGATGTCGACAATGTAGAGCGAAAGAAGCAAGGCAAAATTAGAGACAAGGAGGAAGAGAGGAAGGTAGATAATGATATACAGAGAGAAAGAGAAAAGGAGAGAGGGAGTCCCTGTACGATGTCTAATTTGCCTTCGAATCCTTTTCTCCAACACGTTTGACAAGATGTTTCGACGGCTCGGGACCCCTGCTTTGGCGTCCGGTACAAGTTGTTCCTCATGTCCTCCTCGCCCTCTTTGCGGCCAGGCGAACAAGACGAGATGACGTCACTCGCATTTGTGCATATAAACACTGACAGTTGTGGGCAATCAGAAGATTATGGTAATTGAAGTTATCAAGGGTTATTTCAGTTCTTGTCTTCCGAAAATTAGTTGCCTGTGCATCAGAGTAATTATAAGCCTATATACTCTAAAATAAACACGCATAAAAAACAGCGAATGTTAACTTCACAGCTGGATGCATTGTGGGTAATGAAGGCCTCAGAGGCTTCCGACCGCGACCTCGTTGTCTTGCTCGTCCTGACAGCTTACCCGGACGAGCAAGATAAGGGATTCCGAACGCAGCAATGCAGGAGGGGAGTAACCACAGCATTCGAGGAATCCCTCGGCGCTAAAAACACATCACAGCAAATATAGATCGAGAAGCGCCGTCATTCCTGTGCTGGTGATCATGATGAATTAGCAATAATCGACATTTTGGGTATTTAATGTTAACACTTCCTCGGCAAACCATGACATAGGAGATGGAAACGGAATATGTGAGGAAATGTAAAATATATCTAAAGGAGGGAGGGGAGGGAAGAGTGTGAGAGAGAAGAGGGGAGGACAGAGTGGTGATGGCGATGGTGTTCCTGCTGCTGATGATGATGGTGCTGATGATGGTACTAGTAGTGGTAATAATGATGATGACGGCAATTTTAATGATAATGGTAATAATAACGACAATAACTGGGGAGGAGGAGGATAATGGCCATAGGGGTAATGGTAATAATGATGACATAATAATCATGATAACGATGACGAGGGCAATGAAGAGGAAGTGTAACCAGGAGAATGCCGATCAAGACAAAGGAAAACAACAGTACGAACACTATGGGCCGTACTTTAAAAACGTTCGAACGGAGGCGCCCGCGGTTTGGCGCTCACGAGGGGCTCGAATCCTCACCCAAAAGACAAGCAAGCGCAATGGACAGCCAGCGTCTCTGCTGCCGCTCGGCCGCCACGGGATCTTCGACAATGACCGCACTATCAAGCGAATCAAAACATAATATAGCTCAATTTGATTGTGTTGACATTTTCAGATTGGCTGTCACTTTAAATACCAATTAATCATTTCTTAATGTACAACTAAACTTATAAAAAGCTAAAAAAGTTTGTTGACTAACCAAAATAATGAGTCACGCACATACACATTGATACTGTCACACATGCACACAATCTCTCTAACATATGTAAGCGTGCATATACGCATACACAATATTTATGAGCACAGTATTTATGTGTTTTTTCCCCCTTAACCCTTCTCACCTGCTAATTTTTCCATGTATTTCATTCCCATTGTAATTTTGATTATTAATAGCATTACTGTTTACTTGTTCCTTTGTAAGAATAATATCCCTGTTCTATGTGAAAATATCCGCAAATCAATCTTCCCTGGCACATATCAAATGACATATTTATCAAATTCATGTTTCCTAAATGAAATGCGTCATGTCTTAGTTGCTTAATGGGTTGCTTACAGTAGTAATGGGATATGAGGGCGTAATGTATATACATTTTCAAGTTTTCTAAATTTTCAAGCAAATATTCCATGAACTGAGTTTGCTCTAATTGTGTATAGCAATCAATGTTTGCCAAAAATCTGCTGTTTTACAGAGGTCGTGGACAAGCACCATATATCATAGTTCTAGAAAAGGAACACATGCACATCGTATTATAATACCAAATTACACCAGGAAAATTAGAAATACCCTGACATTTTTGACATTGTTTGCAGGGTTCAGCTTTCAGGGGCCAGACCTATCGTTGGAAAATGCTTACATCTTACAGCAATGTTACTTTTGATACATTCATTGACAAACTCCTGAGATAATTCAAGACTATCTACTAATTTTAATTACAGTCCAGCTACAGCCAACACCCTAAGTATTGAAAGTAATATCAAAGCTGTGTATGCACATGTATATATATATATATAATATATATGTATGTGTGTGTGTGTGTGCGTGTTATATATATATATATATATATATATATATATGTATATATATATAACTGCGCATACAAACACACACACGCACCACACAAACACACACACACATACACAACACACACACACACACACATACACATACACACAAACAAACAAACACAGACACACATGCCATAAGCTAAGCAATATTTCGGCTGCGCCCAGACTAGCAAAATGCGAAATATTCGTTATTTTGTGCATGTTACCATCTTGTTCAAGTCATGGAATGCGTGTTAATGGATGTGCTAAATACGGTGCTTTCATATTCATTTTTTTTTAAGAAATAACGGCGAATAAGGGGACCTACGTGAGGTGAGGAATCTTGGACAGATATATACATACAGTAAAGTCTTCTCAAAATATTTCGATTTTAAAATAGTTGCTAAATGATCATACAAATACTATCCAAATTTTCTGTGTCGTTGTACCTATCATGAAATAGATAACCTCTGAGTGTAGGCTGAACAGTAAAGAAGAAAACTGTCGAATACCTTCGTAAAAGACACATTAGTGCTGGCGCTCCACCGCCACTCAAGTTCCAATAATATAACGCCGGTTCGGGATGTCGGAACGACAGGCGTTCGAATCTAGGGTGGTTAAATTACGAAACTGGTCCACCGCTTCAAAGTATGGCCCTATTTGTGTCCTATAAGCCATTAGTCGATTGATTTCCTTGCCAGAATGTGTTATGGCGGGCAGCAAAAGTCTTCTCTTCTCTAAAACAAGCACTGTTATTGCACGCTACGAAACAGCCGACTCCAGTACTCACTGTGAAGCGATATCGAATGCCCCCGAATACTGGGTACCACAGGCAAGCGATCTGGTTTGCGGGGTTCACTCATACCAGAATGACAGCTGACGTGGTATGCAGTAAGAGAGCGCCAAATAGATCGAGGTGTCGAGGAAACCGACTCGTGATAAGCTGGTGCGCTGTGATTGGGTGAGATTGGTCGATCGTGATTCGCTCAAAAATTATATCACGACTTATTTTATGTTGAAGTTTGTTTTCGTGAGTATAGAATCCCATAGTAATCTCGTTTTTGACCACAGACTTCTTAAAATTCATTTGCATAGCTATGCTCTTGTGTTTTTAATTTGAACTGTGACGTCATTAATATCAGTGCTAAAAACCGGTTATATCAAATACCTCTGAGGTAAACTCAAAAGTATTTTCTCTCGACAAGCGTTCCATTTTATTAGCAACCTTCCAACCTTATATATATATATATATATATATATATATATATATATATATATATTATATATATCCTACAAAAACCGTTTTATATATTCGTTGTCATTACTGTGGAGTTCACAATCCAAAGCAAGCTTATTCAAAAATATCATGTGATGTATTAAAGGTAGTATACATATATACATATATATACATATATATATATATATATATATATATATATTATATCATAAATAAACAATTATCCTGTTATTTCTGTTGTCTATCAACGACTCGGACGTCACAGCTTATAGGCACCATCAATACTACTTCATGGCTAAGTCATAGGGCCGTACTTTAAAACCACCGCCAGCTATGCTCGACTTTCTCGGGGCGTTACGCGTTTTCTGCTTCTTTTTAATGTTTTGTGTATGCATGTGTGTGTGTGTGTGCCTGTGCGTGTAAATGTGCGCACATGTGCGTGTGTTGGTTAGTGCATGTGAAGTTAACCGTGGCTAATGGAAAGACGTCCTTCCCAGAGGGGAGTCCAGGAGACCAGGGACGACGAAGACGACGAAGACGACCTCAAGAAGGGTCTCCGCATGGACGACGACGACCTCCTCTCCCTCGCCCTCGACATGTCCGCACAGGAGGCCGAGAACAAGGAGTACAGGCATCTGGTCGCCGCCTTACTCGACGGCATGGAGGGCGACGTGCAGGTCCTCACGCGAGATATGATATGCATAGGAAATATGTTAACTGTAAACTTGATCATGAGACAAACTTTTCTCTAAGCTGTCCTTCCTGCTAGCAACCCAGTCCCATTGCATCACCTTCGAAATGAGGCATCAGCATTAATTTCTACAGCTGAACCATCGGCTTTAGGTCAACAACAGTTTCAGAGCCAGCACCAGCCTCTCCATCATGGAGAGCTGAGACCTGTAGCGGATGTTGTTGCAGAAGACTGACCTGATGAAATGAGATACTTATATGAACATGAACAACGAAACTAATGTGGTAAATATATATTATAATTAATATATTATATATATATATATATAAATATATATTTGCATATATGCATACTTCTCTCTCTTCTCTCTCTCTCTCTCTCTCTCTCTCTCTCTCTCTCTCTCTCTCCATATATATGTATATATATATATATACATATATATATATATATTATATATATATATATATATATATATATATATATAATATATATATATATATATATATATATATATATATATATATATATATATATGTGATGGCATTTCTTTTCTCAAGATAATCTAGAAATATAACATACACACACAAACACACATTACACACATTACAAATACACACACATACACATACATACAAAAGCACACACAGACACACATGGACACACACAAACAAACACATACACTCACATAGGCACACACAAACACACACACACACACATATATGTGTGAGTGTGTATATGTGTGTTTATGGGCATCTTTGGTAGATTACAAACTCCAAACGCGTAGGACTTTGGCTGATGTCGTTATTCTTCATAAACTCCGATTGGCTGGTGAATGCGCTGTTAGACGTAGAATGCGTTACGAAAAAAAACTATGTACAGTCTCATTTTCCACAGCACGGGCAATTATCTCTCTCCCTTTCTCTCTCTCTCTCTCTCTTTCTTCTCTGTCTCTGTCTCTGTCTCTCTCTCTCTCTCTCTCTCTCTCTCTCTCTCTCTCTCTCTCTCTCTCTCTCTCTCTCTCTCTCTCTCTCTCTCTCTCTCTCTCTCTCTCTCTCTCTCTCTCAGATCCCTTCTCTACTTCCCCTCCACCCTCTCTCTCTCTCCGATCCCCTTTCTACTTCCCCTCCATCCCCCCCCTCTCTCTTTGCCCCCCCCCTCTCTCTCTCTGCTTTCCACCGCTCTCTCCCTCTTTCTCTGCTAATCTCTCTCTATCTCTCTCCTCTTTATCTCTCTTCTCTTTCTCTCTCTCTCTCTCTCTCTCTCTCTCTCTCTCTCTCTCTCTCTCTCTCTCTCTCTCTCTCTCTCTCTCTCTCTCTCTCTCTCTCTCTCTCTCTCTCCTTTCTCCATTTTTTCACAATTTTTCTTCTGTCTCTTTCTATGTCTGTCTATCTGTCTCTCTCCTTTTCTCCCACTTTCTCATTATATCTCTTCTGTTTCTTTCTCTGTCTGTCTGTGTTTACACACATCTTCCGATTACAGGAGCGAGATATATTTTTTTTCTCGGCTTTACAGAGGCATGTCTTCGAAAGTTGTCTCCCTTTATGGCTAATAAAGGCAGATTACTTGTTCAAACATATATATGCGCTGTATTCACAACATACAAAATCGAGAAAGGGATTGAGACGCATTCGCTAAGAAATTGTTTTCATTATTCTTTTAAAAAGGAATATATAAGGCATGGACATGGTATATTTCTTCGTCCACTAGATACAGGACGCTCTACAATTATATCTAATGCATTTCTTTTGAAAAATATAAGCATAAAATGCCTTTGGTAGAAAAAAGATAATCAAAATAGGCGCCATATATAAAATCATTTTTAAAATCCTCTCTCTCTATCTCTCTATCTCTCTCTTCCTTTTCCAATTTGTTTATGACTGTATTCACCATATGCCGTAAAAGTCGTGTCTCATGCCTTGAAGGTGAGAACCTTAAAGAAATCAACGGAAAAAGGCATTCATAACGATAACTGCAGTATTTGTTCTGCAACTAAAAAGATCATTTACATGCGCGGAAATAAAAAGAAAAAATCATATCCTATATTTCAAATGCATCCTTAGCTCATAATATGGTCGCAGCTAAACGCTTGACTATCACAGTATATTTATCAACGCCGTTTCATAAACTCGATAAGGTAAAGATCTCTTCAAGGTCCCATGAGGAATGATTAACGCCTCCCAAAATCAAGGGTTCCTTATTACAGTACGTGGAGATAAGACTTGCAACTGGGAACAAGCATTTTTTTTCTCTCTCTCTTTTCTTTTCCTGTTCATATAGTTGTTTCACAAATTCGGATATCAATTTTCATTTGTTTTCTAGTCACTTCTTTCGGTATTATTTGTAGCATACATTTCTCATTTAGAGCCCCTTTCTGCTCATCCTTGTCTCTCTCTTCCTTTTCTCTTTCCTTCTTCTCCCTCCTGTCTGTATGTCTGTCGGTCTCTCTCTCCTCGACCCTCTCACTATGTCTTTCTCTCTCTCCCTCCCCCCCTCTCCTTTTCCCCTCTACCTCTGCCTCTTCTCGCCTTCCCTCTTCGCATGTGTATGTGTTTGTGTGCGTGAGTGTGTGTGCGTGTGTTTGTGTGTGTGTGTGTGTGTGTGTTTGTGTGTTTGTGTGTGTCCGGAGTAACGCCAACACCAGCAACACCACTGCCGATGCAACACCAGAAGCCATGAGGGTGACTTGCAATCTCGAGTAGTTTTAAATATTCAAATGATGATACAGACAATAAGAATCGATTTATATATATATATATATATATATATATATATAACATATATATATAGATAGATAGATAGATAGATAGATATATTGTCTCACACGTGTTCTTTTTTTTTCTTTTTTTTTTTAGAGAGAGAGAGAGAGAATGTTACAGTGTTGTTGAGAACTGTCATTTCGGTATTGTGTTCTCGTCCTTACGTGGGTCACACCATGTCAGATCTTCGCCCTTATGGAGTACTGTCATATTAGTTATTTTCGCGTGACCTAATACACGCCGGAAGGGGCGATACAGGCGTTCACAAAAAGCTTTTGGTGAAAATGAATGACTTTGGTAATCACGTGATAGTCATGATCAAAGTAAGAACGATGATCATGCTAATACTACTGCATCATTCAAACGCTTTATTGCCTTAAAATCTACATCGGAACAGAAAATATTCAAAGAAATGAAAATAAGGGACTGGATTATATATTGGTTTTACAACTACACAAGGCCTATTTGAGGGAATCGAGATGTTAAATCATCAATCTGACTGAACTTTATTGGTCTTAGTGGATCAATGCATATGGTAAACATAACAGTTCGGTGATATTCTTTGAGAATATCGAGTAAATTATACAAATAACTATGTATCTAGCTACATCTGATATCACACGGTGCACTCTCATTGGCTAAACGTGGTGGTCATACAAAATGTGTATGATATTTTATGATTAGTTTTTTCAATGTATTTTCTTTGAAAATGGTGGACTAATGAAATGCC
>NW_020869222.1:739478-741978 GCF_003789085.1 Penaeus vannamei
TAATAAAGGGAAAAGAAACACATGCGTATATGCCTTCGATGGCTCAGGACGCAGTTATTGAAGTGGTCTTTGTCTTAATCTATTCAGAAGCACTGAAAAATATTTTTTGTTTTATCCTTCCTATTATGAGAAAATCAAAAGGTGAAACGGTTTGATAAGCGTACTTTTCAAGTAGCTAATGCCGACGAAAAAGATTAAACGAGGTAGTTGCATATATTTCGTGTTTTTTTTCTCATTAGCCATCTACACTGATCTGATTTCCTATTTTCCAGTAAAAAAAAAAAAAAACATCTACACACAACGATTTGGTCCAATAGCCTAAACTATACGTTTCGTTGATACCTTTTACCTACAAAGATGCAAACCATATAGTATTCCTGTAAATATTTTTTAAATCAACATTACCTGGTTTTCAGAGCTGTTCTCGTAATGCTGATCTGACGAATAAAAATTTTCCTGGAAAAAAGAAAAATGCTATTAACATGCATGTATTGTACATACAGTACCTGCTTGATTCTTTAATTGTTTTTGTTTTCTATATATACCGTATACCTATAAACCAGCACAAAGAAAAAGACAAGAGGAAGGAATTAGACGAACAAAACAAACACACAAAACGCCGCCTTGCCTCGTGCACACGCGCGCCTGAGTCCTGGCGGAGGCCTCCTTGACCCAAGACGTCGCGAATGCTCTCTCGCAGGTCTCGCGAAGTCCCTGACGGCAGGCTATCTAGCGCTGTCAGCAGTCTTATCAGCAGCTCGAGGGTTTTGTTCAATTTTTCTTGGCTCTGCAAAACAACGAAGGTAGATTTAGCGACTGGAGATGAATTCGCAGCTATTATTTAAAGAAAAATTGAAAGGAAAATGGTCTGCAGCACAAGGTAGTGAAGGAGGAAGGGGAAGAGGAGTTAGCGGAGGCCGAGGAGGAGGAGGAGAGAAGAAGAAGAAGAAGAAGAAGAAGAAGAAGAAGAAGAAGAAGAAGAAGAAGAAGAAGAAGAAGAAGAAGAAGAAGAAGAAGAAGAAGAAGAAGAAGAAGAAGAAGGAGGGAGAAGAGGAGCTGGAAAAGAAGACAACGAAAACGAAGAAAAACAAAAGAAGGAGGAGGAGGCGAGAGAACAAAATACAAATATACGTAAATAGAAAATCGAGAAAAGTATGTTCCTTTTACCGATGTCCCCAAGAACAGATTTACCAAACAACAGCGTAACTCTCTTATTTGACAATCATTAATACAAATTATTATTGACTCACCTCAACTAAGGCGTTGATTTTCTCTGAAGTCCGGTCTTGTTCCTTCCGAAGGGCGCATATGTCCTGTTAAGTGAAGGACACTCTGTTATGTAAATTCACTCACACAATTATTGGCATGTATATTCTATATATATATGTGTGTGTTATATGTATGTATATATATGTGTGTGTGCGTGTGTGTGTGAGTGTGTATTCCCCTTTCGCTCTTTCTCTTACCCTCTATTTCTCTTCCCTTCTCTATTCCTACTTCTATCTTTCTCTTCATCTCATCCTCTCTTTTCCCCTCTCCATTCTCCCCTCTCTCTTTCATCTCCCTCTCTCTCTCTCTTTCTCTTTCCCTCATTTTCTCTCTTTCTCCCTCTCCACCCTCCTCTCTCTTTCACTCTCCCTCTTTTTTTTACCTTCCCTCTCTCTTTCTCTTTCCTCATTCTCTCTCTTTCACCCTCTCCATTCTCCTCTCCCAGTCTCTCTCTCTCTCTCTCTCTCTCTCTCGTTCTCTTTCTCTTTACCTCATTCTCTCTCTTCCCCCCTCTCCATCTCTCTCTCCCTTTCCCTCATTTTTACTCTCTCTTCCTCATTCACTCATTCTCACTCACATACTCAATTACTCCCTCCTTCCCTCTCTCCTTGCTTCCCAGTTTCTCTCTCTCTCCATCTCCTTCTCACCTCTTCATCCCTTTCCTTCATCCTTCTCTTCTCACCCTTGTTTGTTATTCCTTCCCGTCTTCTCTTTATTCATCCACCCTCTTCCGGCTATCTTTCCATTTAACTTCCCTCCTTCGCTCTATCTCTTCTCTCCTTTTCCTCCCTCCCTTCCTTCCGTCTTTCCTTCCTCCGTTCCATCTTTCCTTTCTTCCTAATTTCCTCCCTCCCTCCCTCCTACCCTCCTTTACTTCTTCCCTCCCTCTCTCCCTTACTCACTAAACCCCTCCTTTCTTCCTTCCCCCCACACTTCCCTCCCTTCATCTCACCTTCTTTTTCCCTTCCCTTCCTTCTTTCATTTCTCTCCCTCCTTTTCCCCTCCCTGTACTCCCCCTATCTTTCCCTTCCCTTCCTTCTCCATTTCCCTCCCCTCAATCTTTCGCCCCTTCCCTTTCCTTTCCCTCCTCTCTCCCTCCTCCCCCCTACCCTTCCCTTCCTTCTCTCCATCCATCCACCCTTCTCTCCACCCACCCCTTTCTTTTCCTTCCCTTCCTTCCTCCATTTCCCTCCCTCCTCATATCTTTCCCTTCTCCTTCCCGCCTTCCCCT
>NW_020869222.1:754478-757697 GCF_003789085.1 Penaeus vannamei
TGAGGTAATCTTTGATTCAGACCGTTTGGTAAGCGGTGTTGGTGCCTGTGACTTGGCGGTGACAAAGGTATTGGCGTTACTAGATACAACACCAATAGATACAAAATATTATGACAGTGGATACAAAATTTATGACAGTGCTCATAGATACAAAATATTATGACAGTGCTCAATAGATACAAAATATTATGACAGTGCTCAATAGATACAAAATATTATGACAGTGCTCAATAGATACAAAATATTATGACAGTGTAGATACAAAATATTATGACAATAGTTATTGGATGACAATGCTCAATAGATGATGACAATGTTCAGTTTCAATTGTTTGTTCATGTTACTATATTTGTTTTTGTAACTACATACATATGCTTATAGATAGACTGGTTGATAGATAGAGACATTCATCTACTTAAATCCTTATTCACGTACGACCACAGTATTCTTCATATTTACAGACAATACAGAGAGTATTTCAGACGAGACATTCATCTACTTAAATCCTTATTCATTTACTTCATATTTACCGAGAAAGAGACAAACGTAGATATGAATCCGCAGAACATTAAGGCCCCTTGTATCCACTGTAGTTCCAGCTTGCCTGCGGTTGGGAGTACCTTCGCTCGACGTACCAAAGCATCTACATGTTCGGCGTCACGATCGGGGCGCCGTTCAACGGGGTTCTGGCCGACAGGTGAGCGGCTCTCGTTTGGGAACGGCCTGGTGGTGGTGGTGGTGGGGGGGGGGGGGGTTCTTGTCCTTTGCTGTTTGGGGTTAATGTGTTCGGCTTTTTTTTTTTTTTTTTATCTCCTTTCTTTCGTCTTTTTGTGTTACTGTATGTTTCTCGGTATTTATTTGTATGTGCGCGTGTAAGATTGTGTATATATGTATGTGTGTGTGTGGTTGTGTGTGTCTAAGATTTCTCATTCCCATAGATACAGACATTCATAATTCTCACAATACTCCCGAGAAACGTTAAGAACGGGCGGAAAATCTAATAAATGAAAAATATCGCGAACTAACTGGCAATAAAAAAATAACTGGTTCGTAGTTTTGTCTACTAACCTCTAACCACATGACTAACGTTTTTTTTTTTTGCAACGCGTTTAGGTCTGAAACCCTATTTATAACCCCCTCCTAAAGCGAAAGATGAGTTGCGTTTTGGTTAAACTTGTTTTTATATGCTATATCATAACAGGAATTCTGCAAATCAAGTCCAGGTTTATAGTTCTTAGGCCTTCTTGTGCCTATCCATAAGATAATTGCAATAATTATAATTAGAGTATAAACATAACTGGGGACCATGTGTTTAAAAGCTATAACCAAACCTTTTCTACATTAAGGATAATTTTTTATTATTAAAAAGTGAATTTTCGTATATCCACATATCTAGTCTGTTTTGCATAGCCATACTTTCTCTTCTAAGAATTGGAAAATTTAATGTCAGCAGTCTTATACTATAAAAGAGTATCAGACCTATAATTCATCTTAGGGATAGGATCCAAAATAACAAAATTCTACCATTTAACAGGTACGGGCGTAAGATGACAGTGGCCGTGGGTTTCGTCGCCTACTCCGCCCTGGCCATCGGCTCCTGCTGGATCCCCAACCTCTCGGCTCTCCTGCTCTCGCGCTTTCTCATGGGCGCCGTCCACCCCACGATACAGAAGACGGGATATATACTAGGTGAGGGGTGGCGGAGGAGGGAGAAGGCAAGGGAAAAGGAACAGGTAGAGAAGGAGGGAGAAGGTATAGGAAAGGCAGTGGACAGAGATACAGATGGCAATAACGATGAGGATGGAAGAGTGGAGAGAGAGAGAGAGAGAGAGAGAGAGAGAGAGAGAGAGAAGAGAGATAGAGAAAGAGAGAGTACAAAACCATTTAGAGCGTTATCAATTTTCGCAGGCATGGAGGTCGCGGATCCCAAGTGGCGCACGCATATCGGCATTGTATTGTTTCTGCCATGGGCGCTTGGTCTCATGGCGTGGGGCGGGTTCGCTTACCTCGTCCGGGAATGGCGGATGCTTCAGCTGACCGTGTCTTTGCTGTGTCTGGCCTTCTTGCCTACTCTGTGGTAAGTTTCGATGAGATTTCTGTGATACAACTTTCGATATCTGTGTCTATCTCTCACTATCTATCTCTTTCTCTGTCTGTCTGTCTGTTTCAGTCTCTCTCTGTCTGTCTGTCTGAACAAAAGTTGACGGAAAAGTCCTGGTGTGATAGACCCTGAACTCCTTCCTTCGTCAATGTCTTCCCTTTTCCTTAACCCTTCTCTTCCCATCCATCCTCCATCATCCAGCCGCTTCTCTTTCTATCATCCATCTTCTCCCACCCTCCTCCTCCTCTCCTCCTCCTTCCTCTCCTCTCCTCACCTCCCTCCTCCTCTCCTCCTCCTTCACCTCCTCTGGATTATCCTATTAGGTTCATGGACGAGTCGCCTCGGTGGCTGGCCGTGAGGGGGCAGCACCGGCGCGCCCTCCGAGTGCTGCAGAGGGCCGCCAGGTGGAACGGGGTCGCCCTCCCCCCGAGGACGAGCTTCTGCTCCTGCTCAAGGACGGAGTCAAGGACGAGGTGCGAGCGCGTGCTTGTGCGCATGTGTAAAAGGAACACACTTTATCATATATATATATATATATATATATATATATATATATATATATATATATATATTATATGTGTGTGTGTGTGTGTGTGTGTGTGTGTGTGTGTGTGTGTGTGTGTGTGTTGTGTTGTGTGTGTTGTGTGTGTTTATATATTTTTTTTTTATCAATTTTCCTCGAAATATAAATCCTGTCACTAATCATGCTTCTGAATATACAATACAAGACAGAAGAATAATCCTGGTTCATAATCCTTTTATTTATTGTATTTTTTTATCACTTGATCCCGTGACGTAGGCAATGGTACGCCCGCACCAAGACGCCCGCGCCCACACCGCGAGAGGCTGGTTCAGAAGGCGTTTGGATGAAGCATTTATTCTTTTCAGGCAGGTCCACTTTTCCCTCTTCCTCCCTCCCCTTCCTCTCCTCCTATTCTCTTTTCTATTCCTCCTCCTCCTCCTCCTTATCCTTCTTCATTCCTTCCTCATCGTCCTCCTCCTCCTCCTCTTCCTTCTGCCAAACTTTCCTTATACATTGCTGAAATATATCATACGATTCTTTATATGAATGAAAAATCTTGTATATCTTGTCTGTATATTTTGATTTCGTGGAAATA
>NW_020869222.1:757797-765297 GCF_003789085.1 Penaeus vannamei
GGGTGAGGCTTTCGTGCGTTCCCAAAAGGTGGGAAGCTACGGACGTGCCCGACCTCGGCTCATCCTCAATGCGACCGCGCCGTATTAAGGATGAGCCCAAAGGGGCGAGGCCCTTGAGGCGGAGTCGACGATCGTTGATGGCCTCGCCTCTGTCGGGTGGAGCTCGCATGCAGTTATCAGAGCGCCTGAAGTCGCCTCATATTTCGTCTGATTTTGTGCGTTTCAGGCGAGGGTCTTTTAATACATGCCGTGAACTTCATCCTTTCAGATCTCCATTAATGAAAAAAAAACATTCATCTTAGCTAAAGACTAGAGAGTGGTTGACAGCGGAAGCACACACGAGAAGGCTAATTCTCAGCCATTACTACATAATGGAGGGATTTATAGTGACGTGACTTTAGTTGTCATGAGCTTGTGAAAAGCATTTCCCTATATGGCTCGATGCAGGACAAGATCGAAATGGTCTTTAAGGTCTTTTATAGGATTATTATGCAGTAATGAGGCAAGGTGGAAGGCGTCGGATTTGTAGCAACAGTTTTGATGTTCGCGGGATTTATCTTATCTACGCCATCGAATGAACTGGTAAAGGTTTGTCAAAACTAATAATTCATGGCATTAATCAGTTCTAATGGCTTTCGGTTTTCTATCACAAACATTTTTTTATGTCAGTTTTTTTTATTATTATTATTAAATAGCTATTTGAAGTTAGAACTTTTTATAAGCTAAAAAGGAAAAGAAACACATGGGTATGTGCCGTCGAGGGCTCAGGACAGTTACTGTTGTCGAACTGGTTTCATTCTGTTCTGAAGCACTGAAAAACGTATTTTTGTTGTATTTTCTTCCTATTATGAGAAAAAAAAAAATAAGCAAAAGTTAAAACGATAGAATAAGTGAATTCTTCAAATTTTATTTTCGATCAGCTAATGCCCCAAGATTAAATATCGTATCACAGATTTCTCCCATTCGCCATTTTTTATTTATTTCCAAAGAAAAAAAATACGTACAACGATACTATTGCTACCTTTTAAACCTACAAAGATGCAAACCATATGGAAGTTGCTATAAATGTTTCTAAATGAACATTACCTGGTTTTCAGAGCTGTTCTCATAATGCTGATCTGATGAATAAACATTTCCCTATGTATTGTACATGCAGTACATGTGCCTGCTTGATTCTTTAATTGTATTTGTATATATATATATATATATATATATATATATATATATATATATATATATATATATATATATATATATACATACCTATAAACCAACACAAGAAAAGGACAAGAGGACAGAATTAGACGAAAAAACAAACACACAAAACGCCGCCTTGCCTCGTGCACACGCGCGCCTGAGTCCTGGCGGAGGCCTCCTTGACCCAAGACGTCGCGAATGCTCTCTTGCAGGTCTCGCGAAGTCCCTGACGGCAGGCTATCTAGCGCTGTCAGCAGTCTTATCAGCAGCTCGAGGGTTTTGTTTCATTTTTCTTGGCTCTGCAAACAACGAAGGTAGATTTAGCGACTGGAGATGAATTCGCAGCTATTATTTAAAGAAAAATTGAAAGGAAAATGGTCTGCAGCACAAGGTAGTGAAGGAGGAAGGGGAAAGGAGGGAGGAGGAGGAGGAGGAGGATGTGGAGGAGGAAAAAGTGGGAGAGGAGGAGCTGGAAAATCAGAAAACGAAGAAAACAAAAAGAAGGAGGAGGCGAGAGAACAAAATACAAATATACGTAAAAAGAAAACAGGGAAAAGTATATTCCTTTTACCTATGTCCTGCGTAAACTTTCTTTTTGACAATAATTATTGTCTCACCTCAACAAGGGCATTGATGGTCTCTGAAGTCCGCTCTTGTTCCTTCCGAAGGGCGCACATGTCCTGTTAAGTGAAGTACATTCTGTTATATAAACTCAATCGCACAATTACTGACATGTATATTCATGTATATGTATGTGTGTGTGTGTGTGATATGTATTACATGCCCTCTCTTTCTCTCTCCTCATCTCTCTCGTTCTCTTTCCCCCTCTCCATTCCCCTTTCTCTCTCTCTCTCTCTCTCTCTCTTCTAACTCTCCCTCTTTTCTACTATCTCTCTCATTCTCATTCTCTTTCTCATTCACTCATTCACTCCCTCCCCTCCCCTCCCTTTTCCCCTTCTCCCTTCTCCTTCTCTTCATCCTTCTCTTCTCACCCTAGCTCGTTATTCCTTCCCTTCTTCCCTTTATTCCTCCTACCCTTCCATTTAACCTCCCTTCCTCCCTCCCTCCCTCCTCCTCGCTCTATCTCCTCTCCTTCCTCCGCCTTTCCTTCCTCCGTCCCATCTCTCCTTCTCCCTCCCTCCTTTACTCTCTACTACCCTTTCTCCCTCCCTCCTTTACTCCTTCCGTCCATCCATTTCTCGTTCCCTTCCCTTCCTTCCTCTATTTCTTTCCTTCCTCTCCCTCTCCCTTCCCTCCCCCTATCTTTCCTTACCCTTTCTTCCTCGCTTTACCTCCCTCCCTTCATTCTTTTGCCTCTTCCTTTCCTTTCCCTCGCCTTTTTCCCTTCCTCTCTCCCTCCCCCCTACCTCCCTTCCCTTCCCTCCCTCCCATCCACCCCCTCTCTCATCCATCCATTTCTTTCCCTTTCCGTCCTTCCTCCATTTCTCTTCCTTCTCATACCTTTCCCTTCTTCCCTCCATTTCTCTCCCTTCTCATACCTTTCCCTTCTCTCCTTCCCTCCCTTCCCCTCCTCCTCCAATCCCCTTTCCCCCTCCTTCCCTCTATCCAATCATCCATCCCTCTCTTTCCCTCCCTTCTGCCTCCCCTCTCCCTTCCATCTCTTTTCCTTTTTCTCCACTCTTCCTCCCTGCATCTCCTCCCCGTCCTTTCCTCCCTCTCTTCTCTCCCCCTATTCGTGCTTTCTCTTCCTTCCTTACTTACTCCATTTTCCCTCCCTCTCTCCCCTTCCTTCCCTTCCCTCCTTCTCCTTCATCCATTTTTCTCTTCCACTAACCTGTGCAAGTTCTCGTGTTCCTCTTCCATCTCCTTTCCGCCTTTCTCCTTGAAGGCTCTGATGATATTGGGCTTCTGAATCACAGTTATGAGAACTTCTTTCACAGCATTCACGATCACGCAAGGTATTATGGCGGACATCTAAAATAAAAATGAAATAAAGATATAAGGTAATAAGGTAAATAAGTCAATAAACGATTATATCAACGTATTATATTTTTTTTTCTATTTACTTTTCTTTTTAAATTTACTATTACTTTGTAGAGCGAAAGAAGCGTTTCAGAATTAGAGACATGGAGGAAATAGGAAATAGATAATGATTACACACACAACACACACACAACACACACACACACACACACACACACACACACACACACACACACACACACACACACACACACACATATATATATATATATATATATATATATATATATAGAGAGAGAGAGAGAGAGAGAGAGAGAGAGAGAGAGAGAGAGAGAGAGAGAGTGAGAGAGAGTGAGAGAGAGAGAGAGAGAGAGAGAGAGAGAGAGAGCGAGAGACTCGCTGTCCGATGTCTAATTAGCGTTCGAAACTTTCCTTCCAACAAGTTGTACAAGAGTTTCGACCGTTCGGAACCCTACTTTGTCGTCCTGGACCTCTTGTTCCTCTCGTCACAACAGCGTTTCTATATAAACATTAAAAGTTGCGGGTAACCAGAAATTAATGGTAATCGTTGTTATCAAAAGTTATTTTAGTGTTTTAGTGTTGGAGAGAGGCTCTGGGATCACAGTGACTATAAACCTATGCAGTGTAGAAAATAAAGACTGGTACGATAATGCATTGTGGGTAATGACGGCCCCGGAGAGTTCCGGCCGCGGCCTCTTCGTCCTGCTCGTTCTGACAGGTTGTCCGGACGAGCAAGGCAAGGTGTTCTGAACGCAGCAGTGTAGCGGTGTAATATATGAAGTGGGAGGCGATGTCCCACTCCCTCCACTATTATTACTTGCAGTTTGGTAGAGCGTGGTCGAGCGGTAAGGCAGTAGTAACTAAGGTGCTGACGTACTGGAGTACTCTGAAGATGTTGGTGCAGTTAAACTTGTCGCAGTTTTCTTGTCTTTATTCTGGGTAACTGGTACAGAGGGCAAGGCAGGTGCCCAGGGAGGAGCGCGTCTGCCAAGCCCACGAGGGCGACCGGTCTAAGAGTATGGCACAGGAATTGCCATGGACGAAGTTCGTTTTTAAACAATATACAATGGAAAAACATGAAAGAATATGGATGAACATAAATTCAGAAACATTGGTTCACATGACCGTTTCGTGGAGAGGAACAAGGGTATATGGTTGACATGATATCGGTATGTTTTAACAACCTTACATCTGGTGGTTAGGGGACAGAATACTGAGTGTTCATGAAACATGAAACACTTGAATATCAATAGTAAAATCAGTTACATACATAGTGATTTAGATCAAGCATTTTATAAGAAACATTTTCAGTATAAACAGGACATATTTATACTTGAAGACAACAGAATAAAAACATTGAAAATGTATGATAGTAATAAGGGTCAGATTAGCGTGTTCTACGGTTACTTTTGTCAATGTCGGGCACAGGGCAGGTTGAAGTACTTGTGATATAAGAACACATGGCTTTCGTGGTCTTCGAGGGGTGAGCAGCGAGGGGAGCAGGTCACTAGAATCGGGCGGGTAATCCCACAGCACTAAAAGCAAATCTGATATCAGAACAATATACATCGAGAAGTGCCGTCATTCTCTGGTGCTGACTATTACGAATTATCAATAATAAATAGAGCGAACAGTAATTTGTGTACTGCAGGTCGTGTCCTCGGTAATTTTCACAGCAGTTTACGTTAAAAAATCCTTGGCAAGTTTGACCATGACGTTACTCCCTTTGAGAATAGTGACTCTGAGGTGTCGGGCGTACGATGACTTAAAAGAAGGAAGTAAAGATGGAAGGAAGAAAGGGAAGAGGGAGAGAGAGAGTGTGTGGGTGAGGACATTAGATAGTTGCATATTGTTTAAAATAATGTTTTATTTACTTTATGTTATGAAACAACTCTCGTATCCCCTCATATTTTGCATGCGAACGTAACCCCCATGTAAACACTAGTTTTGTATACTCCTCAAGAATCAATCTGTGCTGCTAAACATTCCTCCGTATTTTATTCACAGTTTCCCCTCGAATGAAACGGATAGTGCGAGGGGGAAGACAGAGAGAAGATAAAACATGACAATTCTGATGGTGTTGGTGATGCGTGATGCTGCGATGGAGCTGATGATATGGTTGGTTGTGAATGATATAATGATGATGATGATGATGACAGATGATGATGATAATTGATGATAATTAGGTAGACGGATGACATGAAAACATGATGATGACGATGGATTGATGGGGGGGATGATTGATACGACGAGTGAAACAGATTAAAACGATTGTTACTTACAATAGATAAGAGGATGTGTAAACTGTTTGGTGTAAACGGAAAAGAACCGAAAAAGGAAAAAAAAAAAAAAAAAAAAAAAAAAAAAAAAAAAAAAAACAGTATGAACATTATGTCTTATAAGCAATTAGTTGATTTCATTGTCTTAATGTGTTCAGTCTGTCCCTTAAAGCAAGCACTGTTCTTGTACGCTACGAAACACAGACAACTCCTGTACTCACCATAGAGTGGATATCAAATGTGGATATGAAATGCCCACGAAACCTTCTTTGCGGGATCACCACAACTCGAATGAACAGCTGCCGGGGTGCACAGTCAGCGTGTTTGCTGTACGATACGTTCGGCTCTGGCTAAAGAATGTCGCGAAACGTTCTGAAGCCAGACATGCCGCCTAAACACGGGAGGCGACTGAGAGTATTTTCTCAGAATCGTCCGTATGTCCCTATTCCTTGTCTATAACTTATTTTTTTCCTTAATTGTTATGTTTTAATATTTATTTTATTTAGATATTATTATTATATTATTATTATTATTATTATTATTTTATTATTTTACTGTATAGGTTAGGCTTTTATAGTTTTTTTTTATTTTATTTTTCTCTTCTATTCTTTTCTTTTCTTTTTTCCATACAATTCGGAGTGCGATACAAGCGTGAAACAAATTTATTTTTTTCTTTAGTTTAACATCCGAACAGAAATCGCACTTGTCGCAGCTCGCATTCCGTACACTGTATTCCGCCTCTCAAACTTGTGCTTTTATGAGGAATGTGATTTTTTTTTCCGAATTTACCGCAGGGTTTCTCAACAGATCGCCGATTCGTAGGCAAGCAATCACTCGCTCGTCATACAGATACAGTACGTGTTCATATTCGTATACATATGTATATACATACGCAGATACATATACATGTGCATACATGTACATATGCATATGCATATACACACATGCACACATATCTATAAATGTATATATGTATGTATCTATATATATACATAAATACTTATATGTGTGTGTATATGTATATATATGTTCACACATACATATATGAATACGTATGTGTTTGCATATGTATATATATACATAAATACACATATATGTATACATATATATACATATATGTATGTATGTTTATATATGTGTAAGGAAGCCTTTGAAACGCAATAGATTTGTCAAAAAAACAAACGCGTTTTTGTTTATCGGAATTTTTTGCCTTTGTTTTCTCTGTCTTTGCGTATATTGTTTGTTTGTTTGTTTTGTCTTATTTTGTGTTTTAGTTTTAGCCTGCCTGAGAGTCGTTCTTTTTGTTTCTTTTTGTATATACTTTTGTTTTTATTGCGTCTTTTTGCCCGGTTCTTATTGGTTATATTGAAAAAAAATTACCTTTTTCTTATTACCCTATTTATCACAAGATAAATTGCCTGCTGACTCATCCTAAAGTGAAGGTACATCTTTTCAAATGTATTTATATACATCTGAATGTTTTGTTTTCTTGTATTTGTATTTTTTCTCTTAATCTATATTTCGACATCCCAATTCATATTTTTGTATTGTAATCTGATTTAATTTTATATTATTTTACATGACTGATGACGTCATAGTATATACATGTGACCTAGTTTCCCTCTAAATACAGTCTATATCAGTCAGTGCATGTATTATTTCCTTTTTATACCCGAGGACAATAATCGCCAGAGTCATAATAACAAAGAAAGTTAAGTATTGAGTTCCTGATAATTTTATTTTACTAGGAGCTGGACGTTATCTCTATTCTATTAAGGAAGTCATCAACAAGTGACAAAAGCTTTGAAGCCCTGCCACCAACAGATGATGCTTTTTCAACATCATCTCTATTTCTCTCCCTCTCTCTATTTATGTCAGGGGTTTTGTGTTGCCCTGATTTGGTGGGTTATGGAGACAATTCTGGTTCTGCTGTTTATTGATAGAATGGTCAATGGGTGTCTTGTACAACATTCCGAACCCAAAACTACCACCAATTTGATCCAAAACATGATGCCTTGATCACTGGACCAACTTATTGAATGACCCATGATGGTGCAAT
>NW_020869222.1:774897-779897 GCF_003789085.1 Penaeus vannamei
GGCGCCTGACTGACTTATATACGGACAGACATGTAAACAGACAGATTGACGGACAGATAAACGTATAAGACTGACTGACTGACTGACTGACAGAAGGAAAGACAGACAGACTGACAGAAGGAAAGACAGACAGACAGACAGAAGGAAAGACAGACAGACTGATGGACAGATAAACATATAAAACAGAAAGAAATACAGACAGAGAAATACTGATAAACAAAGAGAAAGATAGACTAAAAGACATATAAACCAAAAGACAGACTGAGACAGACAGACGAACCGACAGATAAACTAACTGAAGCGACGACATACATAATTATAGCTTTGAGTCCTATTTCCCTTCCTTCCAACAGCGGGTTCCTGCGACTCCCTGTCCGCGATCCCAGAATCCCTACCATTTACGTCAGCCAAGTGGATTAGGGGATTCCACTCCTAGGGGATTCCACTCCAAGGGGATTCCACTCCAAGGGGATTCCAAGGGATTCCACTCCAGGGGATTCCACTCCAAGGGGATTCCACTCCAAGGGGATTCCACTCCAAGGGGATTCCACTCCAAGGGGATTCCACTCCTAGGGGATTCCACTCCATTCCACTGATTCCACTAGGGGATTCCACTCCTAGGGGATTCCACTCCTCCACTCCTAGGGATTCCACTCCTAGGGGATTCCACTCCAAGGGATTCCACTCCTAGGGGATTCCACTCCTAGGGGGAGGGGCACTCCAAGGGGATTCCACTCCCAAGGGGATTCCACTCCTAGGGGGGGGATTCCACTCCAAGGGGATTCCACTCCTAGGGATTCCACTCCTAGGGGATTCCACTCCGGGGATTCACTCCTAGGGGATTCCACTCCAAGGGGATTCCACTCCTAGGGGATTCCACTCCAAGGGGATTCCACTCCTAGGGATTCCACTGGGGATTCCACTCCTAGGGGATTCCACTCCAAGGGGATTCACTCCAAGGGGATTCCACTCCTAGGGGATTCCACTCCTAGGGGATTCCACTCCTAGGGGATTCCACTCCAAGGGGATTCCACTCCAAGGGGATTCCACTCCTAGGGGATTCCACTTCAAGGGGATTCCACTCCTAGGGGATTCCACTCCTAGGGGATTCCACTCCAGGGGGATTCCACTCCTAGGGGATTCCACTCCTAGGGGATTCCACTCCTAGGGGATTCCACTCCTAGGGGATTCCATGGGGATTCCACTCCAAGGGGATTCCACTCCTAGGGGATTTCACTCCAAGGGGATTCCACTCCAAGGGGATTCCACTCCTCCACTCCAAGGGGATTCCACTCCAAGGGGATTCCACTCCAAGGGGATTCCACTCCAAGGGGATTTTGCCGACTACGAGTAACGGTGTAGATGAATGACTTTATGAAATGCTTTGTATATGTTGAAGATTTTCGATAGAGTCGAAAATTGAAATTAAAATGATGTAACGTGAGTGTTCACTTCACTGGCAACACCGACAACAGGGTGAGTCACAGTGGAATATGTACATATCTTTTCCGTATAACACACTTAATAACAAATGAATGTATATGAATTTTGTCCCGAAAAAGTCTTAATATGATGCATATGCTGCATGTCCTCCACTAATACCTCTTGACCTGTTACCTGATCGCCTCCATTTGGTGTCTGTATTACCCTCATACTTGTATTTAACCCCATTCATTATAACTATTTCGAAATGTAAGGTATGTGTGTAAGAATATGTTAGATTATCAGATAAGGAATTTCTCGAAAAGGAAGGGGGGGGAGACAGAGTAATCAAATAATAATATTTAATGATGATAATAATTACGATGATAATTACAATAACTATCATAAGAAAAAAAAAAAAAAAAAAGTTATTCATCTTATCTTAATATTAGGAACTGCGAGCCACTCTCAATTGTTAACATTAATGTCACATTGTCTCATGGAAATGTTTTACACTAAAATTAGTATACAAATATTCTTCCTAAGAAAATAAACATTATGTACATTTTACTTCAATTCTTTTCGTATCCTAAGAGCTCGGAAATCAATGGTTTTGTCCCAGAAAAGCCTTCAGGTGAAGTGAAGTCATATTTTCCTGTCAACCTTTATTTAAACTCTGAACTCCAACGACCTGACTGAAAAAAATGTGTTAACCCTCCGGCGCAATGACCAGTAAATGTTGCATGACCTTTGGGAACTCTGAGAGAGAGAGAGAGAGAGAGGAATAATGATTTTGATATGTCGTCCTCGCTGTAACTACTGTACGATATGACCTCGACATTTTAACCGTAGAATATTAGTAAAAATGAAAATAGAGAGAGAGAGAGAGAGAGAGAGAGAGAGAGAGAGAGAGAGAGAGAGAGAGAGAGAGAGAGAGAGTGGGAGAGAGAGAGAGAGAGAGAGAGAGAGAGAGAGAGAGAGAGAGAGAGAGAGAGAGAGAGAGAGAGAGAGAGAGAGAGAGAGAGAGAGAGAGAGAGAGAGAGAGAGAGAGAGAGAGAGAGAGAGAGAGAGGAGAGAGAGAGAGAGAGAGAGAGAGAGAGAGAGGAGAGAGAGAGAGAGAGAGAGAGAGAGAGAGAGAGAGAGAGAGAGAGAGAGAGAGAGAGAGAGAGAGAGAGAGAGAGAGAGAGAGAGAGAGAGAGAGAGAGAGAGAGAGAGAGAGAGGGGGGGGGAGGAAAAAGAGTTTGTGCTTATATATGTGTGATAATAATTTAGGGTTTGGTGGACAGGCTCTTGTGACATCAGCCAAATTGTGGTTTGTCTGTTTATTATGCTTCTAAACTACCCCCTGTGTGCGAGGAATGGCCGGGGTTGCCATCCACTGTCAGGGCGGGGAGTTGAACGCAAGACAGCAAGACGAGAACGTATGTGTGTGTGTGTGTGTTGCCGAAATATACCAAGCTTAAATTCACTAAATTCCTGATTACGTCTATTCTTAGGCAATAAAACCATCAATCCCTCCTTCTAATATTCATGAATTTTCTTTTCTGCACCTTCCTTTTGATTCGACTGCTTCATTTCTTTCATAAATGTCACCCTAGACTAATTTTGGTGCCGTCTCTACACCTCAAAAATCGTAATGATAAACAAGTGACAATGGATGCGATGCGAAGTCACAGAATACGATTATTTCAGGTACTTTTAACATTCTACTGGAAGCATCCTTGGCGTTTTCCTTTTGATATGAAAATAACTGCGTATTAAGTAGTTTAATGGTTTTCTATTGACCTTTTTTTATATGATATAAGGAAGAATAATTTCTTTTACGAAAACTTTGTACTTCGAAGTTTTCGTATTTTGTTTCTACTGTGTATTGATATATTCATCTATTGATCTATATGTCATCTATTAAGTTATCTATCAATATTTCCATCTTTATGTATAAATATGTGTGTGTGTGAGATAGATAGATAGAGAAAATATACACAGTTAAAGACACATCGTTCAGTATTTAGGAATTAGAAAGAATAGTGCAACTACACAATTTGCAAACAGAAAAATCAAAAGCAGGTGCGGTCAATATCTGATGCACTTATAAAATCACACACAGGAGAGGACACACGGTTAACTAATATTAAAGCGAGTGAGTAGGTAGCTATGATCTTGTAGCGGATGACAAGGTAGCAAAGCGTGAGTAATTGCTTAATCAAATAGTTTTATCAATATCAAGATCATGGTTCTATACCAAGAGTTTAGTATTCCAATGAACATATATATATCTCTCACGTCCTTTCGAGAATGGAAATTATCAACCTATTCAAGTCTATACAGTAATGCCATGTATAGTGAGTATCTTGATATTTGTTGAGTGAAACAATATTTGGAACAAGGACTTCCTATACCAAAAGGAGCGAAACGACAGCGCACGATCCCTTCTCTATATCACTATGCGGAGAGAGAAATGAGAGAAAATGAAGAGTATTTGCCAAATGATCTTATAATAAAAATTACGTGTACCCAAAAAGATCAAAGTCCTGACTGAACAAATGTCGTATCTCGGCCACAGTTTCTTTCGCAACACTGCCAAAATAGGCCTCGTCAGAAACCCGAAGACTCGTTGTGCTCGTGTGGAAATGCCCGATATTTACGGCCGGATCTATCCCTACGTCATCAAACACGAGTCTGGCTTCCTGGCTTATGTTCTCCATGTGCAGGATGTAGTCGTATTTTTCCCCACACGGGTTGCATATGCAGGTCTGGGGCGTCCAGTGCTTGTCGAGAAGCCCGTGATCTCGAGACCACAGAACGTGATGAAGGAAATCCGGAAAGCTGAAGGAGGCGTTGTAGAAAAGACCTTTATAACGCCCCTTATTTTCTCGATGAGGCACCAGCGCTTCTTCTAGGCTGCCGGTGTTGAAGAGCAGATAGCTTGCACGGGTTGGACACGTTCCTCACGCTCTCGAACCTTTCTGAAAGCCAAGGAGAGGGTGCGATGTCGCCTCGAGACACGAGGGCGGGGAGCCAGAAGGAGGCCCAGCGAGTCTCCCACGCCTGCCCGCTGCTCGTGGCCCCGCCACGCGGAGTCGTAGGCCGAGATCGGGGCGCCGTTGAGGTACTTGTCCCTGTAATACGAGCAGCATTTATGATCGAAATCTATATAGCAGAGTTACTGGTAAGAGATAAATTAATAGAATAACACACACATACACACACACACTATATATATATATATATATATATATATATATATATATATATATATATATGTGTGTGTGTGTGTGTGTGTGTGTGTGTGTGTGTGTGTGTGTGTGTGCGAGTATACATATACATATACAGACCCCAAGATGGAATCGAGGACTATTCCGAAACTGTTGTCTCACTTTCTTCAATAATCCTAGTTTGTGCATTGTGGGATTTTCCACCATAGTATCAACACGGTAGAGTGTTTTTCCATTCATATATACTTATATCATATAAGGACCTGGCCACCCTACCGCATGAACTCGAGGCTTAGTCACATGTTTCTCTACGAACGTGGCCGCTACGTCCCCATGGCTATGGAACTAACTTTGAACTTTGAA
>NW_020869222.1:787397-789897 GCF_003789085.1 Penaeus vannamei
TAGATAGATTGATAGATAAAGACATTCATCTACTTAAATCCTTATTCATTTACTTCATATTTACTGGGAAAGACAATGCATAAAGATAGATAGATTGAGAGAGAGAGACATTCATCTACTTAAATCCTTATTCATTTACTTCATATTTACCGAGAAAGAGACAAACGTAGATATGAATCCGCAGAACATTAAGGCCCCTTGTATCCACTGTAGTTCCAGCTTGCCTGCGGTTGGGAGTACCTTCGCTCGACGTACCAAAGCATCTACATGTTCGGCGTCACGATCGGGGCGCCGTTCAACGGGGTTCTGGCCGACAGGTGAGCGGCTCTCGTTTGGGAACGGCCTGGTGGTGGTGGTGTGGTGGGGGGGGGGGGTTCTTGTCCTTTGCTGTTTGGGGTTAATGTGTTCGGCTTTTTTTTTTTTTTTTTTTTTATCTCCTTCTTTCTTTCGTCTTTTTGTGTTACTGTATGTTTCTCGGTATTTATTTGTATGTGCGCGTGTAAGATTGTGTATATATGTGTGTGTGGTTGTGTGTGTGTCTAAGATTTCTCATTCCCATAGATACAGACATTCATAATTCTCACAATACTCCCGAGAAACGTTAAGAACGGGCGGAAAATCTAATAAATGAAAAATATCGCGAACTCTACGGTATTTTTGACTAACTGGCAATAAAAAAAATAACTGGTTCGTAGTTTTGTCTACTAACCTCTAACCACATGACTAACGTTTTTTTTTTTTTTTTGACAACGCGTTTAGGTCTGAAACCCTATTTATAACCCCCCCCCCTAAAGCGAAAGATGAGTTGCGTTTGGTTAAACTTGTTTTTTATATGCTATACCATAACAGGAATTCTGCAAATCAAGTCCAGGTTTATAGTTCTTAGGCCTTCTTGTGCCTATCCATATAATTGCAATAATTATAATTAGAGTATAACATAATGGGGACCATGTGTTTAAAAGCTATAACCAAACCTTTTCTACATTAAGGATCATTTTTTATTATTAAAAAGTGAATTTTCGTATATCTACATATCTAGTCTGCATAGCCATACTTTCTCTTCTAAGAATTGGAAAATTTAATGTCAGCAGCTTATACTATAAAAGAGTATCACAGACTTATAATTCATCTTAGGGATATAGGATCCAAAATAACTTAAAATTCTACCATTTAACAGGTACGGGCGTAAGATGACAGTGCCGTGGGTTTTCGTCGCCTACTCCGCCCTGGCCATCGGCTCCTGCTGGATCCCCAACCTCTCGGCTCTCCTGCTCTCGCGCTTCCTCATGGGCGCCGTCCACCCCACGATACAGAAGACGGGATATATACTAGGTGAGGGGTGGCGGAGGAGGGAGAAGGCAAGGGAAAAGGAACAGGTAGAGAAGGAGGGAGAAGGTATAGGAAAGGCAGTGGACAGAGATACAGATGGCAATAACGATGAGGATGGAAGGGTAGAGAGAGAGAGAGAGAGAGAGAGAGAGAGAGAGAGAGAGAGAGACAAGAGAGAGAGTAGAAAGAGATAGAGAGAAAGTAAAACCATTTAGAGCGTTATCAATTTTCGCAGGCATGGAGGTCGCGGATCCCAAGTGGCGCACGCATATCGGCATTGTATTGTTTCTGCCATGGGCGCTTGGTCTCATGGCGTGGGGCGGGTTCGCTTACCTCGTCCGGGAATGGCGGATGCTTCAGCTGACCGTGTCTTTGCTGTGTCTGGCCTTCTTGCCTACTCTGTGGTAAGTTTCGATGAGATTTCTGTGATACAACTTTCGATATCTGTGTCTATCTCTCACTATCTATTTATCTCTTTCTCTGTCTGTCTGTCTGTTTCAGTCAGTTTCGTCTCAATCTAAAAAAAAGTAAAGTTGACGGAAAAGTCCTGGTGTGATAGAGCCTGAACTCCTTCCTTCGTCAATGTCTTCTCCTTTTCCTTAACCCTTCTCTTCCCATCCTCCTCCATCATCCAGCCGCTTCTCTTTCTATCATCCATCTTCTCCCACCCTCTCCTCCCTCCTCTCCTCCTCCTTCACCTCCTCTCCTCCTCCTTCACCTCCTCTGGATTATCCTATTAGGTTCATGGACGAGTCGCCTCGGTGGCTGGCCGTGAGGGGGCAGCACCGGCGCGCCCTCCGAGTGCTGCAGAGGGCCGCCAGGTGGAACGGGGTCGCCCTGCCCCCCGAGGACGAGCTTTGCTCCTGCTCAAGGACGGAGTCAAGGACGAGGTGCGAGCGCGTGCTTGTGCGCATGTGTAAAAGGAACACACTTTATCATATATATATATATATATATATATATATATATATATATATATATATATATATATATGTGTGTGTGTGTGTGTGTGTGTGTGTGTGTGTGTGTGTGTGTGTGTGTGTGTGTGTGTGTGTGTGTGTGTGTGTGTGTGTATATATACATTTTTTTTTTTAATCAATTTTCCTCGAAATATAAATCCTGTCACTAATCATGCTTCTGAATATACAATACAAGACAGAAGAATAATCCT
>NW_020869222.1:800938-805938 GCF_003789085.1 Penaeus vannamei
GGGAAGTTCCGACTCCTAGAATTCCACTCTAGGGGAGTTCGACCTAGGGGGATCCGACTCGCAGGGGATTCCGACTCCTGGGGGAGGTTCCACTTCCTAGGATTCTATTCTAGAATTCCACTCGAGGGGTCCACTTCGCTGAGGATGCCAGCCGGAGGGATTTCACTCGCTAAGGGATTCCATCCCAAGGGGACTCACTCCAGGGGTTATATTTCTCAGTCCAAGGGGATCTAACTCTAGGGGATTCCTATCCCTTTAGGGGATTCCACTCCAGGGGATTCCCATTCCTGGGGATTCCACTCTAGGGGATTCCACTCCAAGGGGATTCCACTCCAAGGGGGATTCCACTCCTAGGGGATTCCACTCCAAGGGGATTCCACTCCTAGGGAGGGGATCCACTCCAAGGGGATTCCACTCCAGGGGATTCACTCCTAGGGATTTCCACTCCTAGGGGATTCCACTCCTAGGGGATTCCACTCCAAGGGGATTCCACTCCTAGGGGATTCCACTCCAAGGGATTCCACTCTAGGGATTCACTCCTAGGGGATTCCAGGGGATTCCACTCCTAGGGGGGGGATTCCACTCCAGGGGGATTCCACTCCTAGGGGATTCCACTCCAGGGGATTCACTCCAAGGGGATTCTTCCACTCCAAGGGGATTCCACTCCAGGGGATTCCACTCCAGGGGATTCCACTCCTAGGGGATTCCACTCCTAGGGGATTCCACTCCTAGGGGATTTCCACTCCAGGGGGATTCCACTCCAAGGGGATTCCACTCCTAGGGGATTCCACTCCAAGGGGATTCCAAGGGGATTCCACTCCTAGGGGATTCCACTCCAAGGGGATTCACTCCAAGGGGATTCCACTCCCAGGGGGATTCCACTCCTAGGGGATTCCACTCCAAGGGGATTCCACTCCAGGGGATTCCACTCCAGGGGATTCCCCACTCCTAGGGGATTCCACTTCCTAGGGGATTCCACTCCAGGGGATTCCACTCCTAGGGGATTCCACTCCTAGGGATTCCACTCCAGGGGATTCCACTCCAGGGGGATTCCACTCCAGGGATTCCAGGGGATTCACAGGGGATTCCACTCCTAGGGGATTCCCACTCCAAGGGGATTCCACTCCAAGGGATTCCACTCCAAGGGGGATTCCACTCCAGGGGGGATTCCACTCCTAGGGGATTCCACTCCTAGGGGATTCCACTCCAGGGATTCCACTCCAGGGGATTCCACTCCTAGGGGATTCCACTCCCACTCCTAGGGGATTCCACTCCAGGGGGATTCCACTCCAGGGGGATTCCACTCCAGGGGGATTCCACTCCAGGGATTCCACTCCCCACTCCTAGGGGATTCCACTCCTAGGGGATTCCACTCCTAGGGGATTCCACTCCAAGGGGGATTCCACTCCTAGGGGATTCCACTCCTAGGGGATTCCACTCCAGGGGGATTCCACTCCAAGGGGATTCCACTCCTAGGGGATTCCACTCCTAGGGGATTCCACTCCTAGGGGATTCCACTCCAGGGGATTCCACTCCTGGGGGGATTCCACTCCTAGGGATTCTACTCCTAGGGGATTCACTCCAAAGGGGATTCCACTCCAAGGGGATCACTCCTAGGGGATTCCACTCCAAGGGGATTCCACTCCTAGGGATTCCACCAAGGGGATTTCACTCCTAGGGGATTCCACTCCTAGGGGATTCCACTCCAAGGGGATTCCATTCCTAGGGGATTCCACTCCTAGGGGATTCCACTCCAAGGGGATTCCACTCCAAGGGGGATTCCACTCCTAGGGGATTCACTCCAAGGGGATTCCACTCCTAGGGATTCCACTCCAAGGGGATTCCACTCAAGGGGATTCCACTCCAAGGGATTCCACTCCTAGGGGATTCCACTCCAAGGGGATTCCACTCCAAGGGGATTCCACTCCTAGGGGATTCCACTCCAAGGGGATTCCACTCCTAGGGGATTCCACTCCTAGGGGATTCCACTCCTAGGGGATTCCACTCCTCCACTCCTTCCACTCCGGGGATTCCACTCAGGGGATTCCACTCCAGGGGGATTCCACTCCAGGGGATTCCACTCCAGGGGGGATTCCACTCTAGGGGATTCCACTCCTAGGGGATTCCACTCAAGGGGATTCCACTCAAGGGGATTCCACTCCAGGGGGATTCCACTCCAGGGGGGATTCCACTCCTAGGGGATTCCACTCTAGGGGATTCCACTCCAGGGGATTCCACTCCAGGGGGATTCCACTCCTAGGGGGGGGATTCGGGGATTCCACTCCAGGGGGGGGATTCCACTCCTTCAAGGGGATTCCACTCCTAGGGATTCCACTCCTAGGAGGGGATTCCACTCCTAGGGGGGGGGATTCCACTCCATTCCACTCGGGGATTCTAGGGATTCCACTCCAGGGGATTCCACTCCAGGGGATTCCACTCCTAGGGGATTCGGGGATTCCACTCCTAGGGGATTCCACTCCAGGGGATTCCACTCCTATTCCACTCCTAGGGGGGATTCCACTCCAAGGGGATTCCACTCCAAGGGGGGGGGATTCCACTCCAAGGGGATTCCACTCCTAGGGATTCCACCACAGGGGATTCCACTCCTAGGGGATTCCACTCCAGGGGATTCCACTCCTAGGGGGGGATTCCACTCCAAGGGGATTCCACTCCTTCCACTCCTAGGGGATTCCACTCCAGGGGGGATTCACTCCAAGGGGATTCCACTCCAAGGGGATTCCACTCCAAGGGATTCCACTCCTAGGGGATTCCAAGGGATTCCACTCCTAGGGGATTCCACTCCAAGGGGATTCCAGGGGATTCGGGGATTCCACTCTAGGGGATTCCACTCCAGGGGATTCGGGGGGGATTCCACTCCAGGGGGGGGATTCCACTCCTTCCACTCCAAGGGGATGGGGGATTCCACTCCTAGGGGATTCACTCCACCACTCCAAGGGGATTCCACTCCTAGGGGATTCCACTCCTAGGGGATTCCACTCCACTCCAAGGGGATTCCACTCCAAGGGGATTCCACTCCTAGGGGATTCCACTCCAAGGGGATTCCACTCCTAGGGGATTCCACAGGGGATTCCACTCCAAGGGGATTCCACTCCTAGGGGATTCCACTCCAAGGGGATTCGGGGGGGATTCCACTCCAGGGGATTCCACTCCAAGGGGATTCCACTCCTAGGGGATTCCACTCCAGGGGGATTCCACTCCTAGGGGATTCCACGGGGATTCCACTCCAAGGGATTCCACTCCTAGGGGATTCCACTCCTAGGGGATTCCACTCCAAGGGGGATTCCACTCCAAGGGGATTCCACTCCAAGGGGATTCCACTCCAAGGGGATTCCACTCCAAGGGGATTCCACTCCAAGGGGATTCCACTCCAAGGGGATTGGGGATTGCCGACTACGAGTAACGGTGTAGATGAATGACTTTATGAAATGCTTTGTATATGTTGAAGATTTTCGATAGAGTCGAAAATTGAAATTAAAATGATGTAACGTGAGTGTTCACTTCACTGGCAACACCGACAACAGGGTGAGTCACAGGGGAATATGTACATATCTTTTCCGTATAGCACACTTAATAACAAATGAATGTATATGAATTTTGTCCCGAAAAAGTCTTAATATGATATGCATATGCTGCATGTCCTCCACTAATACCTCTTGACCTGTTACCTGATCGCCTCCATTTGGTGTCTGTATTACCCTCATACTTGTATTTAACCCCATTCATTATAACTATTTCGAAATGTAAGGTATGTGTGTAAGAATATGTTAGATTATCAGATAAGGAATTTCTCGAAAAGGAACTGGGGAGACAGAGTAATCAAATAATAATATTAATGATAAGAATAACAATAATTACGATGATAATTACAATAACAATCATAAGAAAAAAAAAGTTATTCCATCTTAATATTAGGAACTGCGATCTACTCTCAATTGTTAACATTAATGTCACATTGTCTCATGGAAATGTTTTACACTAAAATTGTATACAAATATTCTTCCTAAGAAAATAAACATTTACATTTTACTTCAATTCTTTTTCGTATCCTAAGAGCTCGGAAATCAATGGTTTTGTCCCAGAAAAGCCTTCAGGTGAAGTGAAGTCATATTTTCCTGTCAACCTTTATTTAAACTCTGAACTCCAACGACCTGACTGAAAAAAATGTGTTAACCCTCCGGCGCAATGACCAGTAAATGTTGCATGACCTTTGGGAACTCTGAGAGAGAGAGAGAGAGAGAGGAATAATGATTTTGATATGTCGTCCTCGCTGTAACTACTGTAACGATAATATGACCTCGACATTTTAACCGTAGAAATATTAGTAAAAATGAAAATAGAGTAACTATATATAGAGAGAGAGAGATGGGAGAGAGAGAGAGAGGAGAGTGGAGAGAGTGAGAGAGAGAGAGAGAGAGAGAGAGAGAGAGAGAGAGAGAGAGAGAGAGAGAGAGAGAGAGAGAGAGAGAGAGAGAGAGAGAGAGAGAGAGAGAGAGAGAGAGAGAGAGAGAGAGAGAAAAAGTGAGTTTGTGCTTATATGTGTGTAATAATATTTAGGGTTTGGTGGGACAGGCTCTTGTGACATCAGCCAAATTGTGGTTTGTCTGTTTATTATGTTTCTAAACTACCCCTGTGTGCGAGGAATGGCCGGGGTTGCCATCCACTGTCAGGGCGGGGAGTTGAACGCAAGACAGCAAGACGAGAACGTATGTGTGTGTGTGTGTTGCCGAAATATACCAAGCTTAAATTCACTAAATTCCTGATTACGTCAATTCTTAGGCAATAAAACCACCAATCCCTCCTTCTAATATTCATGAATTTTCTTTTCTGCACCTTCTTTTGATTCGACTGCTTCATTTCTTTCATAAATGTCACCCCTAGACTAATTTTGGTGCCGTCTCTACACCTCAAAAATCGTAATGATAAAACAAGTGACAATGGATGCGATGCGAAGTCACAGAATACGATTATTCAGGTACTTT
>NW_020869222.1:815938-817357 GCF_003789085.1 Penaeus vannamei
AAAGCTATAGCCAAACCTTTTCTACATTAAGGATAATTTTTTATTATTAAAAAGTGAATTTTCGTATATCCACATATCTAGTCTGTTTTGCATAGCCATACTTTCTCTTCTAAGAATTGGAAAATCTAATGTCAGCAGCCTTATACTATAAAACGAGTATCACTAACCTAAAATTCATCTTAGGGATATAGAATCCTAAATAACTTAAAATTCTACCATTAAACAGGTACGGGCGTAAGATGACATGGCCGTGGGTTTTGTCGCCTACTCCGCCTGGCCATCGGCTCCTGCTGGATCCCCAACCTCTCGGCTCTCCTGCTCTCGCGCTTTCTCATGGGCGCCGTCGACCCCACGATACAGAAGACGGGATATATACTAGGTGAGGGGTGGCGGAGGAGGGAGAAGGCAAGGGAAAAGGAACAGGTAGAGAAAGAGGGGAGAAGGTATAGGAAAGGCAGTGGACAGAGATACAGATGGCAATAACGATGAGGATGGAAGGGTGGAGAGAGAGAGAGAGAGAGAGAGAGAGAGAGAGAGAGAGAGAGAGAGGGGGGGGGGGGAGAGAGAGAGATAGATAGGTAGAAAGAGATAGAGAGAAAGTACAAAACCATTTAGAGCGTTATCAATTTTCGCAGGCATGGAGGTCGCGGATCCCAAGTGGCGCACGCATATCGGCATTGCATTGTTTCTGCCATGGGCGCTTGGTCTCATGGCGTGGGGCGGGTTCGCTTACCTCGTCCGGGAATGGCGGATGCTTCAGCTGACCGTGTCTTTGCTGTGTCTGGCCTTCTTGCCTACTCTGTGGTAAGTTTCGATGAGATTTCTGTGATACAACTTTCGATATCTGTGTCTATCTCTCACTATCTATTTATCTCTTTCTCTGTCTGTCTGTCTGTTTCAGTCTTTCTGTCTCTCTCTCTCCCTCCGCTCTTTCCCTCTCTCTCTCTTGCTTGCCTGTTGCTGTTTTGCAGACGAGACACTTAAAAAAAGCTTTAGTACCCCTTTTCTTAATTCTTTAGCGCCAAGTTTGTTCATTTGGGATCGTTTGAGTACTAACCGAGACGGGGGGTTTCTGCCAGTCCTGTAGGGTTGGGCAAACGCATCCGCAAAGTTCAAACAGAGGCACAAAAGTTGACGGAAAAGTCCTGGTGTGATAGAGCCTGAACTCCTTCCTTCGTCAATGTCTTCTCCTTTTCCTTAATCCTTCTCTTCCCATCCATCCTCCATCATCCAGCCGCTTCTCTTTCTATCATCCATCTTCTCCACCCTCTCCTCCCCTCCTCTCCTCCTCTTCTCCTCCTCCTCTCTCCTCCTTCACCTCCACCTCTGGATTATCCTATTAGGTTCATGGACGAGTCGCCTCGGTGGTGCCGTGAGGGGCAGCACGGCCGCGGCCCTCGAGTGCTGCAGAGGGCCGCA
>NW_020869222.1:833022-846519 GCF_003789085.1 Penaeus vannamei
ACTGGGAAAGAGACAATATATAAAAGATTGATAGATAGAGACATTCATCTACTTAAATCCTTATTCATTTACTTCATATTTACCGAGAAAGAGACAAACGTAGATATGAATCCGCAGAACATTAAGGCCCCTTGTATCCACTGTAGTTCCAGCTTGCCTGCGGTTGGGAGTACCTTCGCTCGACGTACCAAAGCATCTACATGTTCGGCGTCACGATCGGGGCGCCGTTCAACGGGGTTCTGGCCGACAGGTGAGCGGCTCTCGTTTGGGAACGGCCTTGGTGGGGGGGGGGGGGGGGTTCTTGTCCTTTGCTGTTTGGGGTTAATGTGTTCGGCTTTTTTTTTTTTTTTTTTTTCTCCTTCTTTTTTCGTCTTTTTGTGTTACTGTATGTTTCTCGGTATTTATTTGTATGTGCGCGTGTAAGATTGTGTATATATGTGTGTGTGTGTCTAAGATTTCTCATTCCCATAGATACAGACATTCATAATTCTCACAATACTCCCGAGAAACGTTAAGAACGGGCGGAAAATCTAATAAATGAAAAATATCGCGAACTCTACGGTATTTTTGACTAACTGGCAAAAAAAAAAACTGGTTCGTAGTTTTGTCTACTACCCTTCAACACATGACTAACGTTTTTTTTTTTTTCTTTGGCAACGCGTTTAGGCTGAAACCCTATTTATAACCCCCCCCCCCCCCTAAAGCGAAAGATGAGTTGCGTTTGGTTAAACTTGTTTTTATATGCTATATCATAACAGGAATTCTGCAAATCAAGTCCAGGTTTATAGTTCTTAGGCCTTTTTGTGCCTATCCATAAGATAATTGCAATAATTATAATTAGAGTATAACCAAACTTTTACATTAAATATAATTTTTTATTATATTTTTTATATATCCACATATCTAGTCTGTTTTGCATAGCCATACTTTCTCTTCTAAGAATTGGAAAATCTAATGTCAGCAGCCTTATACTATAAAAGAGTATCACTAACCTAAATTCATCTTAGGGATATAGGATCCAAAATAACTTAAAATTCTACCATTTAACAGGTACGGGCGTAAGATGACCTGGCCGTGGGTTTCGTCGCCTACTCCGCCCTGGCCATCGGCTCCTGCTGGATCCCCAACCTCTCGGCTCTCCTGCTCTCGCGCGCTTCTCATGGGCGCCGTCCACCCCACGATACAGAAGACGGGATATATACTAGGTGAGGGGTGGCGGAGGAGGGAGAAGGCAAGGGAAAAGGAACAGGTAGAGAAGGAGGGGAGGTATAGGAAAGGCAGTGGACAGAGATACAGATGGCAATAACGATGAGGATGGAGAGGTGGAGAGAGAGAGAGAGAGAGAGAGAGAGAGAGAGGGGGGGGAGATAGATAGGTAGAAAGAGAGATAGAGAGAAGTAAAAACCATTTAGAGCGTTATCAATTTTCGCAGGCATGGAGGTCGCGGATCCCAAGTGGCGCACGCATATCGGCATTGTATTGTTTCTGCCATGGGCGCTTGGTCTCATGGCGTGGGGCGGGTTCGCTTACCTCGTCCGGGAATGGCGGATGCTTCAGCTGACCGTGTCTTTGCTGTGTCTGGCCTTCTTGCCTACTCTGTGGTAAGTTTCGATGAGATTTCTGTGATACAACTTTCGATATCTGTGTCTCTCTCTATCTATCTCTTTCTCTGTTGTCTGTCTGTTTCAGTCTGTCTGTCTGTCTGTCTGTCTGTCTCTCTCTCTCTCTCATCTGCAAAGTTCAAAGAGTCACTAAAGTTGACGGAAAAGTCCTGGTGTGATAGACCCTGAACTCCTTCCTTCGTCAATGTCTTCCCCCCTTTTCCTTAACCTTCTCTTCCCATCCATCCTCCATCATCCAGCCGCTTCTCTTTCTACCATCCGTCTTCTCCACCCTCCTCCTCCTCTCCTCCCTCCTCCTCCTCCTCCTCCTACCTCCTCCTCTCTGGGATTATCCTATTAGGTTCATGGACGAGTCGCCTCGGTGGCTGGCCGTGAGGGGGCAGCACCGGCGCGCCCTCCGAGTGCTGCAGAGGGCCGCCAGGTGGAACGGGGTCGCCCTCCCCCCCGAGGACGAGCTTCTGCTCCTGCTCAAGGACGGAGTCAAGGACGAGGTGCGAGCGCGTGCTTGTGCGCATGTGTAAAAGGAACACACTTTATATATATATATATATATATATATATATATATATATATGTGTGTGTGTGTGTGTGTGTGTGTGTGTGTGTGTGTGTGTGTGTGTGTGTGTGTGTGTGTTGTGTTGTGTGTGTGTGTGTGTTTATATATATTTTTTTTTTTATCAATTTTCCTCGAAATATAAATCCTGTCACTAATCATGCTTCTGAATATACAATACAAGACAGAAGAATAATCCTGGTTCATAATCCTTTTATTTATTGTATTTCTTTATCACTTGATCCCGTGACGTAGGCAATGGTACGCCCGCACCAAGACGCCCGCGCCCACACCGCGAGAGGCTGGTTCAGAAGGCGTTTGGATGAAGCATTTATTCTTTTCAGGCAGGTCCACTTTTCCCTCTTCCTCCCTCCCCTTCCTCTCCTCCTATTCTCTTTTCTATTCCTCCTCCTCCTCCTCCTTCTTCATTCCTTCCTCATCGTCCTCCCTCCTCTCTCTTTCCTTCTGCCAAACTTTCCTTACATTGCTGAAATATATCATACGATTCTTTATATGAATGAAAAATCTTGTATATCTTGTCTGTATATTTTGATTTCGTGGAAATATTTGCAATTTCTCTGACATATTTCGCTATGTCGGTTACTGAAAGCGTGCAGAGGATGTAGTCTCAAACCCACAGAATTATTTTGATTATAAGAGCAATATGAATGGTATTAGTAATAGTGATAAAATTAACGAATGACAATGATAGTAAAGACAATATCCTCCTACAAAGACGATACTCATTTTGCTTCTCCACCACTCCCCCACACACCCCCACCCCCCCGCCCTCACCTCACCAGAAGAACCCCCCGCCTTCGCACCATCACCCTCAGCCTGTACACCAACTACCTACTGGTGGTGCTGCTGTGTACTTCGGGCCTCTCGCTCAGCGGCGGCGACCTGAGCTCCGACCCGTTCCTGTACATGGTGCTGACGGGGTCGTGGAGCTGCCGGCCTACACGCTGGTCATCCCCCTGGTGGCTCGCTAACGGCAGGAGGGCTCCCGTTGTCCGCCTCTTCTTCATGGGCGCCGTGCTCTTCCTCGCTCTGGCCCTCGTGCCCACGGGTGGAGTGAGGTTGTCTGGGGTGGAAGGTTGTCATGAAATATGTGTAAAAGGTTTCATAATGGAATTTCTGAGAAAAAATGAAAGCATTATTTCCTTCTTCCGTCATTTGTTCTTTTTTGTTCGTGTTGTTTTTTATGCCAAAAAAATTAAGGGGAAGAATTATAGTTGTCTACAAACATGTCCAGAGGTCAATACCAACCAGCTTTACCCAGAAACATAACTAAATAGACAGTGTGAGAAGGGTAAAACATTTAGAGCATACGATGGTAAGATAACAAATTCAAATGAATTTAATAGATATGATGGCATAAACGCACGTCCATTTATAAATTATACGAAATGGGGATTAAAGTTTAGTATAGGCTCTCGTAATTTTCCGTACATGGGTGGGCTTGGGAGCGAAGGGAGTCTGGTGATGCGCTCTGTGTATCTAGAGGGATTGAGATGATGCTGATCCGCCTTCGGCTTCCAGATCGCTGCGACTTTTACCTCCTCAGAGCTCTTTCCATCCGCTCGAGTGGATTGGGTTGGCAGGGATTACGAGACGGGGGACATGAGCAAGCAAGGCCTTGGTTCGAGAATGGACGTCTAAGTCTGTAGGTGCCGCGTCTGTCGAGTCGAGAGACCTGAGTGACCTAACGTGGGCATGTAAGTAGTAGTGTTTTTTTTCTCCTAATCTTTGTCTAAACGTCGGTTTTGTTGTTAGTGATCTGTATATTTTGTGCGTTTATTTTTGAGCAACGGAATAAAAGTCATGGGTGAAGCCGATGTTATTAATTTAGTGATCTGTTATTGGGAAGGGCGGGCTGATGAATTGGGTGTAAGTAGTGATATTGAATAAGTAAGCTTATAGGATGTGTTTTAGATTTTTTGTGACGCACAAGTCACGTGTGCTGCAGATAAGAAACAAATACGGATAACGCAAAGAGATAATTGGGTCTTAGCTATGGGATTGTTGTATGAGAGATGTAGTACATGAGAGTGGAGTAGATGTATAGGACGCTCATGAGAGAGAGAGAAGAGGCATGAGCATCGGAGTCACCGACGAGCGCCGATGCGTTAGCATGTCTAGAGTAAGTGAGATGATAGGCACGCAGATGCACGTGTTGCGCCTTGCCTGACCGGTCGGCTCGCCTGCCGCGGCTAGTGGCGCGCGTTGGTGGTTACACTGTGGTGGGCTACCGAGGGGAGGAATGGGAGGAAGGGAGGAGAGAGAGAGTGAGCACCGTGGAACTTTCTATGATGATATCGAGTGCGATGTGTACGAAAGTGGGACTCCGCCATCCCCGTTCCTCCGAGACATGTGCAGGTCGTTGGTTCGCCATGATGAAGACCACGACGGCGACGAGAGTCTATTGTATGCGTGTCCTGCACGCCATCACGATCTTTAGTATGAAGGCGTAGTGTGCGAGACTGTACGGCTTCGCAGAGACCCTCTACGTTAGATGACCTGAGAGAGGGTGACCTCCGATGACAGCCGGCGATGACCTGATGAGAGACAGGGGAGGAGACGCAGACCGCATGGTGTGAACCGCAGTGGAGAGGCAGACCGTCAAGGGCAAGGTAGGTTAAGGAGGGGACGGGCGTGCGTAGACGTAGCAGAGCGAAGAGGACGGGCCGCACCTGCAGGCACTGAGCGGGGGAGAGCGCACTGCGACGTGCCTCTCCCGGACACCGAGTCAGGGCAGATCAGCCTAGGAGGAGAGCGGAGGAGAGAGATGCAGGACCAGGTAGAGACGAGAGTACGGGCTGGAGGAGATGATGATAAGAGCACTGATTGGGAGTTGTTCGTCTGAGATTCCGTTAGTTGTCATTTGTAGTCATGAGAGGGAGAGAGCCGGATTAGTGTATGTGCACTTGTCAGATAGTGTCTTATGTTGGGTTGCAGAGTGTAGATGTGGATGTTGAGGAGGAGATGGGAGAGAGTAGTAAGATCTGGGTGTGTGGTAAGAGTAAGTGTCGTATGTCGGTATGATCTCTTCAAGTAGCATTTATTGATTTCAATTGCCTGTTGTTGTTATTGTTTTTTTTTTTTTTTTTTTTTTCGTCTTCCCCAGTTTACTGTTTTTGCTATCTTTTCTGTTGTTTCTTACCTTTTTTCTGTGAGTTTTTTTGCTGCTTTTTCTTTTTGAGAAACAAATATTTTTTTTTTTTTTACCGGTAATAAATGATTTTGTATGGAATTTTAAATTATGACTCTTGTCGACTAAGAGCTCTTACATTAATATCTGTAATCTCTGTAAAACAGACAGACTGACGGACAGATAAACATATAAGACTGACTGACTGGCTGACAGAAGGGAAGACAGACAGACAGAAGGAAAGACACAGACTGACGGACAGATGAACATATAAACTGACTGACACTGACAAGGAAAGACAGAAAGAAATACAGACAGAGAAACACTGATAAACAAACGGAAAGATGGACTAAAAGACATATAAACCAAAGGACGGACTGAGACAGACAGACAAACCGAAAGATAAACTAACTGAAGCGACGACCCACATAATTATAGCTTTGAGTCCTATTTCCCTTCCTTCCAACAGCGGGTTCCTGCGACTCCCTGTCCGCGATCCCAGAATCCCTACCATTTACGTCAGCCAAGTGGATTAGGGGATTCCACTCCTAGGGGATTCCACTCCAAGGGGATTCCACTGGGATTCCAAGGCCACTCCAAGGGGATTCCAAGGGGATTCCACTCCTGGGGGATTCCACTCCAAGGGGATTCCACTCCTAGGGGATTCCACTCCTAGGGGATTCCACTCCAAGGGGATTCCACTCCAGGGGGATTCCACTCCAGGGGGATTCCACTCCAGGGGATTCTCCAAGGGGATTTTGCCGACTACGAGTAACGGTGTAGATGAATGACTTTATGAAATGCTTTGTATATGTTGAAGATTTTCGATAGAGTCGAAAATTGAAATTAAAATGATGTAACGTGAGTGTTCACTTCACTGGCAACACCGACAACAGGGTGAGTCACAGGGGAATATGTACATATCTTTTCCGTATAACACACTTAATAACAAATAAATGTATATGAATTTTGTCCCGAAAAAGTCTTAATATGATATGCATATGCTGCATGTCCTCCACTAATACCTCTTGACCTGTTACCTGATCGCCTCCATTTGGTGTCTGTATTACCCTCATACTTGTATTTAACCCCATTCATTATAACTATTTCGAAATGTAAGGTATGTGTGTAAGAATATGTTAGATTATCAGATAAGGAATTTCTCGAAAAGGAAGGGGGGGGGGGAGACAGAGTAATCAAATAATAATAATTAATGATGATAATAATTACGATGATAATTACAATACACAAAAAAAAAAAAAAAAAAAAAAGTTATTCATCTTATCTTAATATTAGGAACTGCGAGCCACTCTCAATTGTTAACATTAATGTCACATTGTCTCATGGAAATGTTTTACTAAAATAGTATACAAATATTCTTCCTAAGAAAATAAACATTATGTACATTTTACTTCAATTCTTTTTCGTATCCTAAGAGCTCGGAAATCAATGGTTTTGTCCCAGAAAAGCCTTCAGGTGAAGTGAAGTCATATTTTCCTGTCAACCTTTATTTAAACTCTGAACTCCAACGACCTGACTGAAAAAAATGTGTTAACCCTCCGGCGCAATGACCAGTAAATGTTGCATGACCTTTGGGAACTCTGAGAGAGAGAGAGAGAGAGAGAGAGATAATGATTTTGATATGTCGTCCTCGCTGTAACTACTGTAACGATAATATGACCTCGACATTTTAACCGTAGAAATATTAGTAAAAATGAAAATAGAGTAACTATATATAGAGAGAGAGATGGGAGAGAGAGAGAGAGAGAGGAGAGGAGAGGGAAAGTGTGGAGAGAGAGAGAGAGAGAGAGAGAGAGAGAGAGAGAGAGAGAGAGAGAGAGAGAGAGAGAGAGAGAGAGAGAGAGAGAGAGAGAGAGAGAGTAGAGAGAGAGAGAGAGAGAGAGAGAGAGAGAGAGAGAGAGAGAGAGAGAGAGAGAGAGAGAGAGAGAGAGAGAGAGAGAGAGAGAGAGAGAGAGAGAGAGAGAGAGAGAGAGAGAGAGAGAGAGAGAGAGAGAGAGAGAGAGAGAGAGAGAGAGAGAGAGAGAGAGAGAGAGAGAGAGAGGAAAAACTGAGTTTGTGCTTATATATGTGTGATAATAATCTAGGGTTTGGTGGGACAGGCGCTTGTGACATCAGCCAAATTGTGGTTTATCTGTTTATTATGCTTCTAAACTACCCCCTGTGTGCGAGGAATGGCCGGGGTTGCCATCCACTGTCAGGGCGGGGAGTTGAACGCAAGACAGCAAGACGAGAACGTATGTGTGTGTGTGTGTTGCCGAAATATACCAAGCTTAAATTCACTAAATTCCTGATTACGTCTATTCTTAGGCAATAAAACCACCAATCCCTCCCTTCTAATATTCATGAATTTTCTTTTCTGCACCTTCCTTTTGATTCGACTGCTTCATTTCTTTCATAAATGTCACCCCTAGACTAATTTTGGTGCCGTCTCTACACCTCAAAAATCGTAATGATAAACAAGTGACAATGGATGCGATGCGAAGTCACAGAATACGATTATTCAGGTACTTTTAACATTCTACTGGAAGCATCCTTGGCGTTTTCCTTTTGATATGAAAATAACTGCGTATTAAGTAGTTTAATGGTTTTCTATTGACCTTTTTTATATGATATAAGGAAGAATAATTTCTTTTACGAAAACTTTGTACTTCGAAGTTTTCGTATTTTGTTTCTACTGTGTATTGATATATTCATCTATTGATCTATATGTTCATCTATTAAGTTATCTATCAATATTTCCATCTTTATGTATAAATATGTGTGTGTGTGAGAGATAGATAGATAGAGAAAATATACACAGTTAAAGACACATCGTTCAGTATTTAGGAATTAGAAAGAATACAGTGCAACTACAGTGCAATTTGCAAACAGAAAAATCAAAAGCAGGTGCGGTCAATATCTGATGCACTTATAAAATCACACACAGGAGAGGACACACGGTTAACTAATATTAAAGCGAGTGAGTAGGTAGCTATGATCTTGTAGCGGATGACAAGGTAGCAAAGCGTGAGTAATTGTTTAATCAAATAGTATTATCAATATCAAGATCATGGTTCTATACCAAGAGTTTAGTATTCCAATGATTTAAACATTAAAAAATATATATATAAAAAATCTCACGTCCTTTCGAGAATGGAAATTATCAACCTATTCAAGTCTATACAGTAATGCCATGTATAGTGAGTATCTTGATATTTGTTGAGTGAAACAATATTTGGAACAAGGACTTCCTATACCAAAAGGAGCGAAACGACAGCGCACGATCCCTTCTCTATATCACTATGCGGAGAGAGAAATGAGAGAAAATGAAGAGTATTTGCCAAATGATCTTATAATAAAAATTACGTGTACCCAAAAAGATCAAAGTCCTGACTGAACAAATGTCGTATCTCGGCCACAGTTTCTTTCGCAACACTGCCAAAATAGGCCTCGTCAGAAACCCGAAGACTCGTTGTGCTCGTGTGGAAATGCCCGATATTTACGGCCGGATCTATCCCTACGTCATCAAACACGAGTCTGGCTTCCTGGCTTATGTTCTCCATGTGCAGGATGTAGTCGTATTTTTCCCCACACGGGTTGCATATGCAGGTCTGGGGCGTCCAGTGCTTGTCGAGAAGCCCGTGATCTCGAGACCACAGAACGTGATGAAGGAAATCCGGAAAGCTGAAGGAGGCGTTGTAGAAAAGACCTTTATAACGCCCCTTATTTTCTCTATGAGGCACCAGCGCTTCTTCTAGGCTGCCGGTGTTGAAGAGCAGTGATAGCTTGCACGGGTTGGACACGTTCCTCACGCTCTCGAACCTTTCTGAAAGCCAAGGAGAGGGTGCGATGTCGCCTCGAGACACGAGGGCGGGGAGCCAGAAGGAGGCCCAGCGAGTCTCCCACGCCTGCCCGCTGCTCGTGGCCGCCCGCCACGCGGAGTCGTAGGCCGAGATCGGGGCGCCGTTGAGGTACTTGTCCCTGTAATACAAGCAGCATTTATGATCGAAATCTATATAGCAGAGTCACAGGTAAGAGATAAATTAATAGAATAACACACACACACAGTATATATATATATATATATATATATATATATATATATATATATACTGTGTGTGTGTGTGTGTGTGTGTGCGAGTATACATATACATATACAGACCCCAAGATGGAATCGAGGACTATTCCGAAACTGTTGTCTCACTTTCTTCAATAATCCTAGTTTGTGCATTGTGGGATTTTCCACCATAGTATCAACACGGTAGAGTGTTTTTCCATTCATATATACTTATATCATATAAGGACCTGGCCACCCTACCGCATGAACTCGAGGCTTAGTCAACATGTTTCTCTACGAACGTGGCCGCTACGTCCCCGTATGGAACTAACTTTGAACTTTGAATTGACGGAATCGGTAAAATGCTCCAGAAATAATACACCATCCTTCACAAAAGTATAGTCCATTTATTACTTTACGTATGACAAGGCTTACCTGTATGCAGACACGAGACGAGATAAAGGATGTCTCACGCTGACAATGCTGACTCTCCTCTCACCTGCTGACAACTTAGTGGAGAGTCCTGGAAGCAGTCTGCGCCAGGAGGAGGAACCACACTGAAGACACACATATATATTTTTTTTGCCGTTGATTTCTAAAGGGTCTCACCTCCGAGGCATTATCATTATGAATTGTCGCTGCTATGCCAAGGCAGGGGACAAGGTGCGACGTGACTGGTGCAGAGCGAGTCGCCACTGATATGGCCGAGTTAATCCTCCTGCGGTGTTCGACTCAAATTTGGTCATGTCGCGACTCTCTCGCGTCCCTGCGCCGACACACTGAAATGAGTGCTGAGGGCAGAGACAGGTTTAAAGGCGAACAGGGTGGGGGTCCTTACGTAAGATATATACGAAGTACTTCAGCTGCGGTAAACATTATCAAAATTTCATATAGTATTATCTGTTTCTATCTTATATTTGTTTCAATATTCATACTGTCAAGGGATGATAGCAACATGCTTTGGAGACAGTTGCAACACCCGGCTACAACCAGCTAAAGATACAGTCTCAAGTAGAGGGAGAAACACTGAACTCTACAAAAGATAAGCACTCCGCATAGTTATAATGTAGGGAGGCTGTTGTAGTCCGAGTCAGTGTAAGTGAAGTGGACTACGGATATTCCGACTACAAGAGTTAAAAAAAAGAAAAATGTATATATAAATATAAATATATATGTATATATATATATATATATATATATATATATATATATATGTATATATGCATATGTATATATATATATGTATGTATGTATGTATATATATATATATATATATATATATATATATATATATATATTATATATATATATATGTATATGTATGTATGTATTATATAATATATATATATATATATATATATATATATATATATATATATATATATATATATATATATATATATATGTATATATATATATATATGTATATATATGTATATATATATATATATATATATATATATATATATATATATATATATATATATATATATGTGTGTGTGTGTGTGTGTGTGTGTGTGTGTGTGTGTGTGTGTGTGTGTGTATATATATATATATATATATATATTATATATATATATATATATTATATATATATATATATATATATTTACACACATACACACACACACACACACACACATACATATATATATATATATATATATATATATACACACACACACACATATATGTAGATATGCACACACATATATTCATATGTGTGTTGTGGTATGTCGAGAAATTACTCCACTCAACTCATTCTGAGCTCTGCTTACTCTCCCAAGGCCCTATTCACCCCCACGCCTCTCTCCTCCTTCTCCGAATATGTTCCTCTGATTTACTATTTCATCATCTTCAATCGTTTCCTTAATCTCTTCTTATCTCTTCTTTCCCCAAATAATTCTTTGAGTTGCGTTTGCATCTGTGCGTATTTCTCTTCTTCGTCACTTTCATTTATTTCACTTTTTCCTTTATTTTATTAGGGATTAGATAATAGTTTTGAAGTGATTGTGTGCGTGTGAATAAATCGCAATGTGACTTTATTCGCAAGATTAGTTGAAGTTGTGTCTCGGTTGGGTGAAGGCGCGTCTGCATTTGCTAAAAGAAACCCTTTGGTAAGTCTATGTTCTATGACGCCTTATTTATTTTTCCTTCGTTTGGCTGGTGCTCTGCAATATCTCCTATTAAATTTCGAAGCTGGAGACATGTGGGAATGAATGTGTCGTCCATACTTTCATCACTTAACTACATTGGAAAATATATGTGTGCCATTTCTCAATCTTATCAAAGTTATGACACATATTGTTTTGTATTCAATATCAGGTGATTCTGCAGTTTAAAATCTCCGTAAAGTATGGAAGAAAAAACACTACATTCTCAATGTATAAATATACATAGAAAATAGACATAGCATATACACATGTACATGAAAAGGGTGAGGGACACTGGACCCAATTTGGCTTAAATGCGATATCTCTCCAACCTGCCGGTCACGTTCCTCTCGAATCGCCTCCCACATAGAGGTCTTCCTGTCGCTATGTGCTTCGTTATCTCGGGGGTTCCCTCTCCGCCGTACTTCCCCTGCAGCAAGTATTGTTTTGTCAATCATCAGAAAATAATCTATTGTTTTCTTATTCGCAAATGTTTATATCTGTTTCCATGACAACATATAGCCAAGGAACAGAACTCTAGAGATAGAGATATAGAAATATTCAGAGATTGGGATGTAAACAAAAAGATAGAAATATAGCCTATGGAAATAGTGAACAGAGCTCATTGCGACAAATATAGAAAAGGCATGATTGAAAAAATATTTTCACAGCCCCAGAGATGTAATTAAGTATAGCTTCGCTAGAATATTTATAAAAAAATAAAAATTGAGATACATACAGATAAAAATATAGAGATAGAGATACCTAAAACAGATATTTATACATACAGAAATAAAAACAATAACAATTATATGCTGAAGAGAGGGGGAAGTTACCTTATTACTAGTAAAGAGAAAGATTATCATTCATGAGCATTTTAGCTCTACAAGGTTTCACAGTTCTCAACCAGTGAAATGTATATATGAAAAAGCCAAACTTTTAGTTAGAACAGACAAAATATTGCTGAACGTGCAGTAGTGGTAAACGCCTTGACTGTTAAAGCCGTTCAGAGAGAGGGGGTGCGTCTCGTTCAATTCAGAGTGGATCATGATGATTTGAAGTGAATGTATAACTTTCTGTGCCATCTCCTCGGACTTGCAGATGTTTCCAGCATATCCTAACTTAAATAGCGTCCGCCAAATAAGGTATATCTTAAGTATGGTGTGTTAGTAGTTCTTTATCGTGAGTGCTAGGTGGGTTTTGGCATTTTCGTGTCTTCTCCCTGTCCTTTTTAACTTTTTTTCCTCGTCTCCTTGTCTCTCGCTATATCGGTGAAAGTTGATTTGGGTTTTTAACTGTACAAGGGTAGATAGGAATGCCCTTTGGCCCAATAAGTTCATCTATAACTTCTCTCGGCTTGTGACTGTTATCATGGCTTTATTTCAATGATGATTAGTTAAAGAAGTTTTAAAAGAACAACTGAAACTGGCTTAACCACTAACCCTAAGAAATTTATGTTTTTTCCATATAGAGATTGAAGGTTGATGCTATTCATAATTTTCCACAACCAAGCAAATAGTCTTTCCTTTATTTAGAAAGATCCTAAAAACCTTTGTTAAAGATATAGCCAAACTTTCCCACACTCTTACCGGCCTTTTACCAAAAGAAGCCCCCCTCAGTCGTCAAATGAATAGCAACTTGATATTTGTAAAAACGTACTCCACAGAAGCTCCTACTTTAGTACTCCCTAATTTCAATAAACTTTTTACTTTAGAAATAAAGGCCTCATACGTGACTTTAGAAGCTGTCCTCAAGTAAAAGTCTCTAGCGAAAACATTACAGTGAAACAGCTTTGGAAACGTTAGCTTTTATTTGGCCGTTAAAACATATCAGATAGTTGATTCTTCTAGTGGAAGCCAACCTAGATGGACTGATACATTATATATATATATATATATATATATATATATATATATATATATATATATATATATACATATACATATACATACATACATATAT
>NW_020869222.1:846619-870620 GCF_003789085.1 Penaeus vannamei
ATTGTGGGATTTTCCACCATAGTATCAACACGGTAGAGTGTTTTTCCATTCATATATACTTATATCATATAAGGACCTGGCCACCCTACCGCATGAACTCGAGGCTTAGTCAACATGTTTCTCTACGAACGTGGCCGCTACGTCCCCATGGCTATGGAACTAACTTTGAACTTTGAATTGACGGAATCGGTAAAATGCTCCAGAAATAATACACCATCCTTCACAAAAAGTATAGTCCATTTATTACTTTACGTATGACAAGGCTTACCTGTATGCAGACACGAGACGAGATAAAGGATGTCTCACGCTGACAATGCTGACTCTCCTCTCACCTGCTGACAACTTAGTGGAGAGTCCTGGAAGCAGTCTGCGCCAGGAGGAGGAACCACACTGAAGACACACACATATATATTTTTTTGCCGTTGATTTCTAAAAGGGTCTCACCTCCGAGGCATTATCATTAAGAATTGTCGCTTGCTATGCCAAGGCAGGGGACAAGGTGCGACGTGACTGGTGCAGAGCGAGTCGCCACTGATATGGCCGAGTTAATCCTCCTGCGGTGTTCGACTCAAATTTGGTCATGTCGCGACTCTCTCGCGTCCCTGCGCCGACACACTGAAATGAGTGCTGAGGGCAGAGACAGGTTTAAAGGCGAAAGGGTGGGGGTCCTTACGTAAGATATATACGAAGTACTTCAGCTGCGGTAAACATTATCAAAATTTCATATAGTATTATCTGTTTCTATCTTATATTTGTTTCAATTCATACTGTCAAGGGAGCAACATGCTTTGGGAGACAGTTGCAACACCCCGGCTACAACCAGCTAAAGATACAGCTGTCTCAAGTAGAGGGAGAAACACTGAACTCTACAAAAGATAAGCACTCCGCATAGTTATAATGTAGGGAGGCTGTTGTAGTCCGAGTCAGTGTAAGTGAAGTGGACTACGGATTATCCCGACTACAAGAGTTAAAAAAAAGAAAAATGTATAATATATATATATATATATATATATAATATATATATATGTATGTGAAATATTCTTTCCTTAGATATTCCAGAATTTGATTACAACAGGCATCCGCACAAACAAGCTCAGATCGCCACGCCGCGAAAACATTACGAAGACACAAGAAGAAGCAACAAACAAAGAAGAAGCAGCAAAGAGAGAAGACCTTCGGCATTCTCGCGCTCCTGTTCGTTCCTTCGTTGGTAACTTTGCACGAAGTCAACGCTGTGATGTTATGTACTCTTGGGAAAACGATTGTCTTTGCGATTAGTCTTTCAAAGTTATATTGAAAAAATAAAAACGAAAAAAACACACACATATTTACATATACCTTATATATGTATATGTATATGTATACATACATATATATATATAATATAATATATATAATATATATATATATTATAATTATATATATATAATATATATAATGTATATATTTATTATATATATTATTATAATAATATATATGTATATATGCTAGTATGGCATATATATAATAGTATATTTATAATATATATATATATTATCATATATAATAATAATATATATTATACCACACCCACACACACCACACACACAACACATCCGACACTACCATGTCCAGCTACACACACACCCAATAGAAGATTAATTAGTAGATATATATAGATGATGAGATAATAAGAAATAATATAATAATACTGTAATATTGTATATATTCTATTAGTGATAATTAATGTAAACTAGAAAGAAGAGAAATATATATAGAAGGAAAATGTACCGAATATATATATAGAGTATAATAAGAAAATATGAATAATGAGTATATGATTAATATACATGATATTAAAAATGATACAATATATAAGATATAGGCCAGAAGTGTGACATTAATCATATATATAAGTATTAAATCAAAGATAAGGGGATATAACTTACCTATATATACACACACCAGAATAACAATATACTATATTATGTTGATTTATAATTGGTGTACTATAATATTAAGTATATTATAACAATTATTTAATTCGTCGTTAGTACGATCGGCGATATATTATGTAAACTATAGGTATGTGCTATTATATATTAATACAATCTTATATTTATACCACCCATACTAGGTATATTCATATAATATAGTATATATAATAGTAATCACCACGCTGACACCTTTCGCTGGCTACATTAATACAACCATAAGCTCCTATGTGATGTATTCTGCCCCCGGTTATATATATGTATACAAGCACGCATTTGTACACAGCGATAACATCCATACTACGTTATATTAATATATATTATGTGTATAAAGAAGGAGTTCGCTATCTATATATAATCCGTATCATCAATTATTTCTCACACACTAGCACACCACACAGCACACATTATACCTATACACATACGTCATACACAAGACACATACGACAACACATCACACTTCACACACACACACACACACATCAAAACACACACACCACACCACACTAGAACACCACATCAACATCATACACTCTACCACACAACTTGTCACACAACACACACACACACCACCAGCATATTATATATCTGTGACTATGTATATCTCGATATCAACATATATAATTTTAAGATTTTAGCACTATATATTATATACATTATATAAATATATATATATATATATATAATATATATATTATAATATATAATATATACATATATATATATATTATAATATATATATATAATATAATATATAATTATATTATATATATTATATAATATATATATATATATATTATAATATATTAATATATGTGTGTGTTGTGTGTGTGTGTGTGTGTGGTGTATGTGTGTGTGTGTGTAGTATATATATATATTACATATTATTAATATATAAATATATATATATATATATATATAATATATATATATATATTTATATAATATACACCACACCACACACACAAACAACACACACACACACACACAGCACACACACACACACACACACACACACACACACACATACACCACACACACACACCACACACACACACACATACGTAATATATATATATATATATATATATATATATATGGATTATAATATCTATATATTATTATGTATATATTATTTTATATTATATTTTATACAATCTATACACATATGGTATATAGTACTTATAGTTATATCACGTATATTATAATTATATATGTTATATTATACATTTATAATACTAACGAATATGTATACACTTATATATGATTTTTATATATAATATTAACATTAATTTATAATTTACGTATTGTATGTAATACCAAAAAATTATATTAGTAATATAGTATGTTTAAAATATATATATGTAAATATATATATAAAATATATTATATATAGATATATATATAATAGATTATAAAATATATTATTAATATATATAATATTATATTTATATACAGATTTACTTATATATATATATGGGTTTGTATAATAGTCTATATAATATAATAATTTATTATTCCTATATATATATATGTACATAATCATTTTAACATATCATATACACATATATACAATAAACAATATATATATATATTATATATATATTAAATATATATTATACATCTTATAACTAATGCAATATTACATGATATAGTATAATATATATATATATATACTCATAAATAATTATAACATTTATATATAGAGATATTATATATATACATATTATTATATATATAATACATATCATACATATATATTTAATATCACTACCATATAAATGACTAATAACTAAATATATATTAAATATATATTATATGTATATTATATACATATTTGTTTATTTGTACATACATAATTTATGTTATTATTTGTACTAATATACATGTTATATAGATAGAATAGATAGATGTATATGTCATGACATCTGTGTTATATGTGCGTACTATACTATATTACATAATTATATATATATAATATAGGATATGTAAATGTATATGTTATTATAAAATAATTGTATTGAATATATATGATTGTGATAATATGTATTAAATAATTATAGATATAAGATAATTAATATAATATATACGTTAATATATAGATTGTTAATATGTGTGGTGTGTGTGATGTGTATAATAATAACATTAGATATTGATACCCATAGCGTATTATGTCGTATATGATATATAGTGTTACATACAACAAATATATTATATATATATATAATATTATATAATGAGATATAATATATTTATTAGTATCGTAGGAATTATGAATGATACTTACATCACACCACACGCACACAGCAACAAACATCACACGACACATCACACACACAACAAATAGTTATACACACACACACAATTATAATGGATATATGGCACAAATAATATATTTGTGTGTTTGGGTATGTTCGAGAAATTACTCACTCAACTCATCGTGCGCCTGCATACTCTCCCAAGGCCCTTATTCACCCCAGCGCCTCTCTCTCCTTCTCCGAAATATCTTCCTCTAATTTACTATTCTCATCTTCAATCGTTTCTAATCTCTTCTTTCTCATCTTCGCAAATAATCTCTGTTGAGTTGCGTTTGCATCTGTGCGTATTTCATCTGTTTCTCGTTTCATTTATTCAACTTTTTGCCTTATTTAGAGGATTTAGATTTTATAGCTTGATTAGAGTTTGTATGGAGCGTGTGTATTTATATAATATAGTCGCTCATTGTATGCTTTATTTCAGCATAGTTATATTTTATATGTGTATATATGGTCTCGGGTTGAAAGCGCGTTGTCTTAATTCTGAAAGAAATTACGCCCTTTGTAAATTTCTTAATGTTCTATGACGACCCTTTATTTAATTCTTTTCCCTACGTTTTGATGACTTGTTCCTCTGTCTCTTATCACTTTCCTTAAATTTTAAGCTGTGAGTAACATGTGGGAATTGTATATGTTCAGCATGATCTTTTCATCAACTTACCCACATCGGAAGATAATTATGCGTGTGCCATTTCCAAATCCTTATCAAAATGAGTTATGAGCTAGACATATTTGTAGTCTTTTCTTCATCCTAACCAGGTGAGCTCCTTTCTCGTTTAAAAATCTCCGCTAAAGTATGGAAGAGAAAAACACTACATTCTCCGAAGTAAAAGTGTGACAATACATACAAAATTAAGACATAGCTAATACACATGTACAAAAGGGTGCAGGGAACTGGACACCAATTTGGCTTAAATGCGATATCTCCCAACCTGCCGGTCACGTTCCTCTCGAATCCGCTCCCACATAGAGGTCTTCCTGTCGCTATGTGCTTCGTTATCTCGGGGTTCCCTCTCCGCCGTACTTCCCCTGCAGCAAGTATGTTTTGTCAATCATCAGAAAATAATCTATTGTTTTCTTATTCGCAAATGTTTATATCTGTTCTCATGACAACAATAATAGCCAAGGAACAGAACTTAGAGATAGAGATATAGAAATATTCAGAGATTAGGATGTAAACAAAAAATAGAAAATATAGCCTATGGAAATAGTGAACAGAGCTCATTGCGACAAAATATAGAAAAAGACAAGTATGAAAAAAATATTTCACAGCCCCAGAGATGTAATTAAGTATAGCTCGCTAGAATACTTATAAAAAAAAAAAAAATTGGATACATACAGATAAAAAATATTGAGATAGAGATACCATAAACAGAGATATTTATACATACAGAAATACAAAACAAGTAACAAGTATGTGCTGAAGAGAAGGGTGAAGTTACTCTTATCTTACTATATAAGGAAAGATAAGTCATTCTGACATTTTAGCTCCTACACCACATTCTCAACAGTGAAAATCTATATATCAAAAGACCCAGAACTTTTATCGCGCAACAGACAAATATTTGCTACCCTGCCAGTAAGTAGGTAAACAAACCCCTTGCACAGTGACTTCATACGCCCGACGCGAGGGCGCTTGTGTCCACCCTCCGTCCAATCCCACCGTGGATCGCCAATTTTATCGATTTCTTGTACTAACTTGATACTGTGATACTTGCTTGCATCCTCCTCGGACTTACAGACTGTTTCAGCAAGTACCTAAACGTTAACGATAGCGTTCACGGAAAAAAGGGTATTAACTTTTATGTATCGTGTGTTTGTACGTATCTTTTAATTCGTAGAGAGATGCTAGGTGAGTTATGGCAGTCACTATGCGTCATCATCCTCTTTTCTTCTTTCCAATATCTTTATTTTGTCCTCTTGTCTCTTTGCGTCCCATCCCTATATGCGTGTTATGACAGTTGAATTGTTGTGGTTCGCTCCGTCTTACTAATACGTGCTCTCCAAAATTGAGATAGAATTGCTTTTCTTGTCTCCACAATAAGTGTCAAATGCTATACCTCTCCTCTCCGACTTGCTGTACTGTTATCTATGGTCCCTCCATTCAATGATGAACTATCACGTTACCGAGTGCTTTATATGTAATACGTTCTGGAACTGCTTTAACCAGCTAAGAAGACCCCTAATCTACTATTAGTATATCATTATCATCACCACCTGGAGTAGAGAACTAAGCAAGTTGTAGTGCCCAAACCACTTAAATCATTACAGAACTAAAACACATAACAAATATGACACTTCCTTCTTATCCCATAAAGATATATCTCCCTATACAACACTTGTTTATATCTATTAATAGCGAATCCCACAGCAATGACTATAGCAACCCATGTCCTTCTACCTCAAAAGTAAGGGGCTCCACGACGTCTACGCGCATGAGGATGGGAGGTAGGCAGACTTGTGATATTTAGTAAAAGTGCTACTCCCCGAGAAGCTCATACTTTAGTAACTCTCCTACATTCACACATATACGACTATCTCTATTACCATATTGAGAAAATCGAAGCACCCTCATACATGACTTGTAGAAGCTTACAACAGCGGAAAAGCTCTCTAACCGAAAAACCATCAGAAAAAAAAAATTAACCCAGCTAACCCACTTAGAAACATTAGTTCTTATTTTAGGCACGTTAAAAAACTATCGTTTATACCAACTACTTGATATATCTGTATGAGTTCGAAATCCTGTAAGAATCCCTAAGACACATTGGATACCCCGGAGCGACCCAAAAGACAGTGAGAATGGACGTGGATACCGATTTGGTGATAGAACCTTATATAATCCCATAACAGATGTAAATTAAGTAGAGTAAGTTTATATATCATATAAGTATATATATATATTATTACTATAACTAATTACCATAATGTATATATATGATTATATATTTACAAGCTAGCTTTATACTATATAAATAAAAACAAATATATATACGTCTCATATAATAATTATCATTATACTATTATACTTATCCTATTATATAGTATAGTATATATGATAATATAGTATATACTATATACTATTATTTATTACTTAATAATATATTTGCTAATATATATATGTGTGTTGTGGTAATCCCTTTTATACCATAATAACCACTATTATTAAATATATAATATATTACTATTACTATATATAATATATATTGAATATATATTAACCTCTCGCTTTATTCCCATACCCAATATATATATATATGTACTTCTCATTCTTATACATAACTAGTATATATACTATTTTCTATATTCACCGTAATATATCCAATATATGACGAATAAACTATAATATGTATTATGTGTGTGTTGGTGTGCTGCATATCCATAGCGAATGTGTTGTGCTACGTAGAAGAACACACGATCGCTCTGGTGTGTGGTGTTATGTGTGTGTGGGATATGTGTGCGTGCATGTGTGCTAGAAGTGTGAATGTGGAGTGTATGTTTTACGTGCTAATAAAATAATCCATATACAAATATATATAAGTTTAATGGATTAATATCCATACCCATAGCTAAATATTTATTAATATCGCAAAACACATATTAGTTTATAAACCTCATAAACGCAACATGTATCCTACCCGTCCTTCTTAACGCCATGCCTGGCGTGCGTGTGAGTGTGTGTGTGTTAACGTTTTGGTATATATAATTATTGTGTTTGTGTGCGTTGTATGTGATGTGATTATGTGTGTGTGTGGTGTGCTGTGTGAACCATAGTAAACTAACGAATATATAATCTGTGTGGTAATGAGTTTAAGTTTAAGAGTTGAGGTTTGTTGTGTGCGTTAGATGGAAATTATGGTTTTCTTCATATAAGGCTAACTTTACATAGGAATACTATTTACTCAAGATATGTGGAGTGACCTTGCTGTAGTACGACCGGCTTACACATGACCTGAATATGTATGGCGAAGCGACTCCGATACTCATAGTCTCGCACTGCGAGGTACGCCGCTGGATAACCCTGCGCTGCATCCATCTCTCCCCTTCCCTATACATCTGTAATTTTGACCAAGTGCGGGAACCTAGACACACCAAATGGAACTAGAGAAAGGACCATTACATTAAAATATGCACCTTAGGATAAAATAGTAAATAAAAATCACTGCACCCATATTGGATAAATAATTACTATCCTAGAATAGATAAAATAGATACTTCACGAGCACATTTGGATAAAATAAGAATCACATAAACTCATACTCTTCTTGACACTCTTATCGCAATAACAAGAGAATAGATAAATTACATATGGATAATAAATAGAAATAATAGAATAACACTTGATAAAATAGAATAGAAAAATGACATTGATGAACTAGAATAGAGAGAAGGACATTTGGCGATAGAATAGAATAGAGAAAAATGACATTTGGATAAAATAGAATAGAGAAAATGATATAGATAAAAAAGAATAGAGAAAAATGACAATTTAGATAAAATGAATAGATAAAAGGAATCTGGATAAAAAAAAGAATAGAGAAAATGACATTGGATGATAAGGCAGAATAATATTATAAAGTACACCAATTCTGAATCAGTGAACAGATTAGACTACACATACATCAAAATAGAATAGTGAGAGAAAAGAACATTGGATAAAATAAGAATTAGACAGACAAGATCATGAATTAAACATAAGATCAAAAAGGACCAATTGGAACAAACAGAATTCGAGAATCAATGACATCGTGATTAAATAGAATACAGAGTAAATCATACATTTGGAATAAATAATTAAAGAAAGAGAAACATTAAGGAAAATAATCAACGAATCCCGACTAAATCAATATTGGATGCAACCACGACAGAAATAAAGTACATTTCTCAGAAACGTTCATTACTCTAAATATAGATATAAGAGAAACAGGACATTTGATTAACAGAATAGATAAAATTACCATTTGGATTAAAATTAGATAGAGCAGAAAGCATAAAACCCCAGAATGATAAAATGAACAGGTGGATCTTTGCCGCCTCTTGGATAACGATATTTGGTTGTCAAATCGTTGGTCCTCTGTGTGTCCATTTAATCTTGTTGCTTGTCATTTATAATTACTTTATCATTACATTTCTTCCTTTTTAGCGATGCTTTCCCATAAGATAATACTTCCATGTTCAATGTTACCCTACCATCATATTGACTACACTAATTTATTACGTCTCATCACAATCTAAAATATACTAATATAATAACTCATTTTCATACTCATCTATTGATCTCTCTTCTCAACTATCAGTGCATTCCATAATACTACCTCGGCTATCTTATCTCTACTTGCCATCCCTCGTCTCTCTTATATCCCATGTCACTCTCTTACTCTATACGCATAGCTCCCGCTTTTTCCACCATGTGTGTACATGCTTACCATTCTCTATTCCTCCAGCGTCAACTCATCTCTACTTACTATACTTATACTACTAATACTATACCTAGATTGCCTTATTCTTTATTGTTTAACAACTGTGCACAAAGTTTATATACCTATATATACCCACTCCCTCCATACCTTTCCCACCATCCCCTCACCTCATACCGTTAATTTTACACCATTCCATATCCTTTATCAAGGTATTATCAGATGCCTATAAATTATAGATTTATGATTTCATAATACTAATGATTAAAATTCCGTGTCATACGTAGTTAATATATCCTACTTATAGTATATATATTGTACTGTATACATTTATATCGGAATAACATATATAATTAATAATATATATATATAAAAAGGGCTAGCTATGGCTATAGAGTATGCTTATAAAGTTATATAGTTTAGTGTTATACAGAAGCTAGTCGATATATTATGTGTGGTGGGGTCACGGAGTTGCTGTGTGTGGGTGTGTGGTGTGGTCGCTGTGCGTGTATATACTATATATAATATATAATATTAAATACTTATTATAGTATAATATATGTACTTGTTTATTCAGAGGTGTAAAGTTATATATTATATATATACCATATATTATATATATAATGGTTATATAACAGTATATAACACACACAGGCAACACACACATCACACCGACACACACCACACACACACATATATATATAATGTAAATATATAATATATATTATTAATATAAATATACGTTAGATATTTAATATGTTTTATAATATGATACACACAACACTAACACGACACATCATCAACACACCCCACCACACCACACACCACACGACCATCATTATTATGGTATTTTACTATTACGTTTTTTATTAGTTATATATATAAATATATATAATATTTATTAATTATATAATATATATATATTGCCGCGGCGTGTATGAGTGTGTGGTTTGTTATGTATGTATATATATAATATATATATGAGATAGTATGAAGAGTGACGATCTTATCTTTAGAACCTAATGTGATCATGTATCATACGGAAATATAAAATAAATTGCCATTATTAAGCGCAAATGACAGCATATCCCCCCCCCCGAGGCTTCTCTCTGACCACGTACCACACCCTGGGCGGCGCCTTCCTCGCCCCCGAGTGGACTACACCTGCCGCGGCCCGAGGGCGCCCACGACGCAGCTGCCGCCCGAAGCGCCTCACCGCTGTTCATTCCCGCCGGCGACAACACCTCCGAAGAGGCTAAGTAAGAGGCACGGCTGGTGTCTGACATGACCATCCCTAACCCCCCTCCTACCCCCCTCCCATAATCCCATGGGAGGGGGTGGGGTTAGGAGGGGGGGTTAGGGATGGATAGGTGGGTGGGTGTTGGGAATAGGTCAGGATCGGGTGGGTTGGAGCTTGGGTGAGTGGGCTAGGGATCAAGGACGTAAATATATGTGTGTGTGTGTGTGTGTGCGTATATATATATATATATATAATATATATATATATATATATATATAATATAGAGAGAGAGAGAGAGAGAGAGAGAGAGAGAGAGAGAGAGAAGAGTGAGAGTGAGAGAGTATGAGAGATGAGAGAGAAGAGAGAGAGAGATAGACGGATAGAGTCATCAGCATCAGTCTCCTCACACCGTGTCACTCATCAGAGACGAACAAAACCCCCCCTAACTGAACCCCCCCCCACCCTCTCCCCAGACCCGAGTGCAGTTACTTCGTGCTGAACTCGTCCTCGGGCCAGGTCGAGGAGCTTGCGTCGAGTGGGACTTCGACAACTCCACCTTCAGCTCCACCGTTGGCACTGAGGTAATCTTTGATTCAGACCGTTTGGTAAGCGGGTTTGGTGGCCTGTGACTTGGCGGTGAAAAAGTATTGTGCGTTACTAGATACAACGATGACAGTGCGGATTACAAAATGATCAATAGATACAAATATGCTGCAGATACTAACATTGCTCATAGATACAAAAATATTATGACAGTGCTGACATCAGCAATACAAAATATTATGACAGTGCTCAGTAGATACAAAATATTATGTGCTCAATAGATACAAATATTATGACAGTGCTCAATAGATACAAAATATTATGAACTGCTAGATACAAAATATTATGACAGTGCTCAGCAGATACAAAATATTATGACGCTCAGTAGAGATAATATATACACAGCAATACAATATTATGACAGTGCTGATACAAAAATATGACAGTGCAAACAGATACATATTGAAGTTAGATACAAAATATTATGACAGTGCTCAATAGATGACAGTGTTCAATTATCAATATATTGTGGATGTTTAGATACAAAAATTACTTAATCAAAATGTTACTATATTTGTATTCGTAACTACATACATATAGATAGACTTGATATAGAAACATTCATTTAAATCCTTATTCACGTACTTCATATTTACTGGGAAGAGACAATACATAAAGATAGATATGATAGAGACACATTCATCTACTTAAATCCTTATTCAAGTATTTCATATTTACTGGGAAAAGACAATATATAAGATAGATAGATTGATAGAGAGAGACATTCATCTACTTAAATCCTTATTCATTTACTTCATTTACCGAGAAAGAGACAAACGTAGATATGAATCCGCAGAACATTAAGGCCCCTTGTATCCACTGTAGTTCCAGCTTGCCTGCGGTTGGGAGTACCTTCGCTCGACGTACCAAAGCATCTACATGTTCGGCGTCACGATCGGGGCGCCGTTCAACGGGGTTCTGGCCGACAGGTGAGCGGCTCTCGTTTGGGAACGGCCTGGTGTGGTGGTGGGTGGTGGGGGGGGGGTTCTTGTCCTTTGCTGTTTGGGGTTAATGTGTTCGGCTTTTTTTTTTTTTTTTTATCTCCCTTCTTTCTTTCGTCTTTTTGTGTTACTGTATGTTTCTCGGTATTTATTTGTATGTGCGCGTGTAAGATTGTGTATATATGTGTGTGTGTGTGTGTTGTGTGTGTGTCTAAGATTTCTCATTCCCATAGATACAGACATTCATAATTCTCACAATACTCCCGAGAAACGTTAAGAACGGGCGGAAAATCTAATAAATGAAAAATATCGCGAACTTACAGTATTTTTGACTAACTGGCAATAAAAAAATAACTGGTTCGTAGTTTTGTCTACTAACCTCAACCACATGACTAACGTTTTTTTTCTTTGCAACGCGTTTTGGTCTGAAACCCTATTTATAACCCCCCCTAAAGCGAAAGATGAGTTGCGTTTGGTTAAACTTGTTTTTATATGCTATATCATAACAGGAATTCTGCAAATCAAGTCCAGGTTTATAGTTCTTAGGCCTTTTTGTGCCTATCCATAAGATAATTGCAAATTATAATTAGAGTAAACATAACTGGGGACCATGTGTTTAAAAGCTATAACCAAACCTTTTCTACATTAAGGATAATTTTTTATTATTAAAAAGTGAATTTTCGTATATCCACATATCTAGTCTGTTTTGCATAGCCATACTTTCTCTTCTAAGAATTGGAAAATCTAATGTCAGCAGCTTATACTATAAAAGAGTATCAGACCTAAATTCATCTTAGGGATATAGATCCAAAATAACAAAATTCTACCATTTAACAGGTACGGGCGTAAGATGATGGCCGTGGGTTTGTCGCCTACTCCGCCCTGGCCATCGGCTCCTGCTGGATCCCCAACCTCTCGGCTCTCCTGCTCTCGCGCTTCTCATGGGCGCCGTCACCCCACGATACAGAAGACGGGATATATACTAGGTGAGGGGTGGCGGAGGAGGAGGAAGGCAAGGGAAAAGGAACAGGTAGAGAGAAGGAGGGAGAAGGTAGGAAAGGCAGTGGACAGAGATACAGATGGCAATAACGATGAGGATGGAAGGGTGGAGAGAGAGAGAGAGAGAGAGAGAGAGAGAGAGAGAGAGAGGGGGGGGGGGGAGAGAGAGAGATAGATAGGTAGAAAAGAGATAGAGAGAAAGTACAAAACCATTTAGAGCGTTATCAATTTTCGCAGGCATGGAGGTCGCGGATCCCAAGTGGCGCACGCATATCGGCATTGCATTGTTTCTGCCATGGGCGCTTGGTCTCATGGCGTGGGGCGGGTTCGCTTACCTCGTCCGGGAATGGCGGATGCTTCAGCTGACCGTGTCTTTGCTGTGTCTGGCCTTCTTGCCTACTCTGTGGTAAGTTTCGATGAGATTTCTGTGATACAACTTTCGATATCTGTGTCTATCTCTCACTATCTCTTTCTCTGCCTGTCTGTCTGTCTGTCTCTCTCTCTCTCTCTTATCTGCAAAGTTCACAGTCACTAAAGTTAACGGAAAAGTCCTGGTGTGATAGACCCTGAACTCCTTCCTTCGTCAATGTCTTCCCCTTTTCCTTAACCCTTCTCTTCCCATCCATCCTCCATCATCCAGCCGCTTCTCTTTCTACCATTCTTCTCCACCTCCTCCTCTCCTCCTCCTCCTCCCCCTCCTTTCCTCCACCTCCTCCTCTCCTCCTCTTCACCTCCTCCTTCACCTCCTCTGGATTATCCTATTAGGTTCATGGACGAGTCGCCTCGGTGGCTGGCCGTGAGGGGGCAGCACCGGCGCGCCCTCCGAGTGCTGCAGAGGGCCGCCAGGTGGAACGGGGTCGCCCCCCCCCGAGGACGAGCTTCTGCTCCTGCTCAAGGACGGAGTCAAGGACGAGGTGCGAGCGCGTGCTTGTGCGCATGTGTAAAAGGAACACACTTTATCATATATATATATATATATATATATATATATATATATATATATATATATGTGTGTGTGTGTGTGTGTGTGTGTGTGTGTGTGTGTGTGTGTGTGTGTGATTATATATTTTTTTTTTTATCAATTTTCCTCGAAATATAAATCCTGTCACTCATCATGCTTCTGAATATACAATACAAGACAGAAGAATAATCCTGGTTCATAATCCTTTTATTTATTGTATTTCTTTTATCACTTGATCCCGTGACGTAGGCAATGGTACGCCCGCACCAAGACGCCCGCGCCCACACCGCGAGAGGCTGGTTCAGAAGGCGTTTGGATGAAGCATTTATTCTTTTCAGGCAGGTCCACTTTTCCCTCTTCCTCCCTCCCCTTCCTCTCCTCCTATTTCTTTTCTATTCCTCCTCCTCCTCCTCCTTATCCTCTTCATTCCTTCCTCATCGTCCTCCTCCTCCTCCTCTTCCTTCTGCCAAACTTCCTTATACATTGCTGAAATATATCATACGATTCTTTATATGAATGAAAAATCTTGTATATCTTGTCTGTATATTTTGATTTCGTGGAAATATTGCAATTTCTCTGACATATTTCGCTATGTCGGTTACTGAAAGCGTGCAGAGGATGTAGTCTCAAACCCACAGAATTATCTTGATTATAAGAACAATATGAATGCTATTAGTAATAGTGATAAAATTAACGAAGATGACAATGATAGTAAAGACAATATATCCTCCTACAAAGACGATACTCATTTTGCTTCTCCACCACTCCCCCACACCCCCTCACACCCTCGCCCCCTCACCCAACAGAACCCCCCGCCTTCGCACCATCACCCTCAGCCTGTACACCAACTACCTACTGGTGGGTGCTGTGTACTTCGGCCTCTCGCTCAGCGGCGGCGACCTGAGCTCCGACCCGTTCCTGTACATGGTGCTGACGGGGGTCGTGGAGCTGCCGGCCTACACGCTGGTCATCCCCCTGGTGGCTCGCTACGGCAGGAGGGCTCCCGTTGTCGCCTTCTTCTTCATGGGCGCCGTGGCTCTTCTCGCACTGCCCTTCGTGCCCACGGGTGAGTGAGGTTGTCTGGGGTGGAGGTTTTGTTTCATGAAATATGTATAAGGTTTCATAATGGAAAAATCTGAGAAAAATGAAAGCATGATTTCCTTCTTTCTCATCTTGTTCTTTTTTGTTCGTGTTGTTTTCTTATGCCAAACAAAATTAGGAATTTACTGTCTACAAACATGTCTTCAGTCAATACCAAGAAGTTTCCCTGACAATCAAAACAGGAAAGTAAAACATTTAGCATAGATACCCTTCAAAAATAATATAATAGAAAACGTTTTTTTAAAATTATAAGGGGACTAAAATAATATTTAATTTTCCTCTCAGGTAGTGGGGAATCGATGACCTTAGCGCTTATGGGGAAGATGAGTATCGCTTCGGCCTTCCAGATCCTCGACTTTTACTCCTCAGAGCTCTTTCCCACCGAGGTTAGGACGAGGGGCATGAGCACAGCCCTTGTCATGTCAAGGGTGGGGTCTACTTGTTCGCCTTTCATCACGGACTACTTGGTAAGTTTTTTTTCTTCTTTTTTTTCTTTTTTTTCTTTATTTTTAACAGGAATAAATCATGGTGAATTATTATTATTTTTTATGGGAAGGGAATATTATGTAAGTAGTTTGAATGAGCTTGGATGTGTTTTAGATTTTTTACCAATCACTCTGCATGACAGCAAGATATGACAGTCTTCTTGCTTTTTGTTTAAATCTCTATGATTTTTATAACGCTCTCTCCTCCCTCTCTTTTCCTCCCTTCCTCTTCCTTCCCTGTTCCTTCCTACCTCCCTCTCTTTCTTCCTTCCTTCCCTCCTCCTCCCTCTCTTTTCCTTCCTCCCTCCCCTCTTTCTTCCTTCCTTCCTCCCTCTCTTTTCTCCTCCCTCCCTCCCTCCCTCCTTCCTCCTCCAGGGCCCCTTGTACCCGTGGGCGCCGTCAGCAGTGTTCGGGGCGGCGTCGGTGCTCGCGGGCTGGCCACCTCGCCCTGCCGAGACGCTGCACGTGCCTCTCCCGGACACCATCGCACACCTGGAGGAGCGGGAGATCAGGACCAGGTAATTCGGCTGGAGGTTTAATTTGGAGTTGTTCGTCTGTTCCTTTCTTTATCATCCGTTTTTTATTATTTATTTATTTATTTTGTTATTGATGTTATCTGTGTTGTTAAGATCATTATCGTTATCGGTATGATCTCTTCTGTTAGTATTTTATTATTCATTTCCTGTTGTTTTTTTTTTTTTTTTTTTTTTTTTTGTCTCCCCTAGTTTACTGTTTTTGCTGTCTTTTCTGTTTGTTTCTTACCTTTTCTTTGAGTATTCTTTGTTGCTTTTTCATTTCGAGGAAAACAATATAATATATATATATATATATTATATATATATATATATTATATTTCTTTTTTACCGGTATAATGATTTTGTATGGGATTTTAAAATATAACTCTTGTCGACCAAGAGCTCTTACATTAATATCTGTGATCTCTGTAAAACAACATGAAATAAAGTGTGGAAAACTCTCTAGAAATAATATTTGCGATTGATCATTACTTACGTCAGAGAAATTAGGAAGAGTATGAGAGATAGACATGACTGGACAGATTGACGGAAACAGGAACTGAACACAGACAGACTGACGAAAGACAGACAGACTGACAGAACTGACAGACAACAGACAGACAAACAACTGAAACTGACAGAACATACAGACAGAGACAGACTGATAAACAAACGGAAAGATAGACTAAAAGACATATAAACCAAAGACGGACTGAGACAGACAGACAACCTAACTGAAGCGAACCCACATAATTATAGCTTTGAGTCCTATTTCCCTTCCTTCCAACAGCGGGTTCCTGCGACTCCCTGTCCGCGATCCCAGAATCCCTACCATTTACGTCAGCCAAGTGGATTAGGGGATTCCACTCCTAGGGGATTCCACTCCTAGGGGATTCCACTCCTAGGGGATTCCACTCCAAGGGGATTCCACTCCTAGGGGATTTCCACTCCGATTCCACTCCAAGGGGATTCCACTCCTCCACTAGGGGATTCCACTCCAAGGGGATTCCACTCCAAGGGGAGGGGATTCCACTCCAAGGGGGGATTCCATCCGGGGGATTCACTCCTAGGGGATTCCACTCCAGGGATTCCACTCCAAGGGGATTCCACTCCAAGGATTCCAAGGGGAATTCCACTCCACTCCTAGGGGATTCCACTCCATTCCTCCAAGGGGATTCACTCCTAGGGGATTCCACTCCAAGGGGATTCCACTCCTAGGGGATTCCTAGGGGGGGAGGGGATTCCACTCCAAGGGGATTCCACTCCTAGGGGATTCCACTCCTAGGGGATTCCACTCCAAGGGGATTCCACTCCTAGGGGATTCCACTCCTAGGGGATTCCACTCCTAGGGGATTCACTAGGGGGGGATTCCACTCCTAGGGGGGGGATTCCACTCCTAGGGGACTAGGGGGATTCCACTCAAGGGGATTCCACTCCTAGGGGATCCCTCCATTCCACTCCTAGGGGATTCCAAGGGATTCCACTCCTAGGGGATTCCATTCCAAGGGATTCCACTCCAAGGGGATTCCACTCCTAGGGGATTCCACTCCAGGGGATTCCACTCCAAGGGATTCCACTCCAAGGGGATTCCACTCCAAGGGATTCCAGGGGATTCCACTCCAAGGGGATTCCACTCCAAGGGGATTCCACTCCAGGGGGATTCCACTCCAGGGGGATTCCACTCCTAGGGGATTCCACTCCAAGGGGATTCCACTCAAGGGGATTCCACTTCCACTCCAGGGGATTCCACTCCAGGGGATTCCACTCCAGGGGATTCCACTCCCTAGGGATTCCACCACTCCAAGGGGATTCCAAGGGGGGATTCCACTCCAAGGGGGATTCCACTCCAGGGGGATTCCACTCCAAGGGATTCCAAGGGATTCCACTCCAAGGGATTCCACTCCACTCCAGGGATTCCACTCCTGGGATTCCACTCCAAGGGGATTCCACTCCAGGGATTCCACTCCAGGGGGGGATTCCACTCCAAGGGGATTCCACTCCTAGGGATTCCACTAGGGATTCCACTCCTAGGGGATTCCACTCCAAGGGGATTCCACTCCTAGGGATTCCACTCCTAGGGGATTCCAAGGGGGGATTCCACTCCAAGGGGATTCCACTCCTAGGGGATTCCACTCCAAGGGGATTCCACTCCAAGGGGATTCCACTCCTAGGGGATTCCACTCCAAGGATTCCACTCCTAGGGGGATTCCACTCCAAGGGGATTCCACTCCTGGGGATTCCACTCCTCCACTCCAGGGGGGGGATTCCACTCCAGGGGTTTCCACTCCAAGGGGATTCCACTCCTAGGGGGGGATTCCACTCCAAGGGGATTCCACTCCAAGGGGATTCCACTCCAAGGGGAAATTCCAAGGGGGGATTCCACTCCAAGGGGGATTCCACTCCTAGGGGACTCCAAGGGGATTCCACTCCTAGGGGATTCCACTCCAAGGGGATTTTGCCGACTACGAGTAACGGTGTAGATGAATGACTTTATGAAATGCTTTGTATATGTTGAAGATTTTCGATAGAGTCGAAAATTGAAATTAAAATGATGTAACGTGAGTGTTCACTTCACTGGCAACACCGACAACAGGGTGAGTCACAGGGGAATATGTACATATCTTTTCCGTATAAACACACTTAATAACAAATGAATGTATATGAATTTTGTCCCGAAAAAGTCTTAATATGATATGCATATGCTGCATGTCCTCCACTAATACCTCTTGACCTGTTACCTGATCGCCTCCATTTGGTGTCTGTATTACCCTCATACTGTATTTAACCCCATTCATTATAACTATTTCGAAATTGTAAGGTATGTGTGTAAGAATATGTTAGATTATCAGATAAGGAATTTCTCGAAAAGGAAGGGGGGGGGAGACAGAGTAATCAAATAATAATAATGTTAATGATGATAATAATTACGATGATAATTACAATAACTATCATAAGACAAAAAAAAAAAAAAAAAAAAAAAAAATTTCAGAAGTTATTGCATCTTATCTTAATATTAGGAACTGCGAGCCACTCTCAATTGTTAACATTAATGTCACATTGTCGCATGGAAATGTTTTACACTAAAATTGTATACAAATATTCTTCCTAAAAAAATAAACATTATGTACATTTTACTTCAATTCTTTTTCGTATCCTAAGAGCTCGGAAATCAATGGTTTTGTCCCAGAAAAGCCTTCAGGTGAAGTGAAGTCATATTTTCCTGTCAACCTTTATTTAAACTCTGAACTCCAACGACCTGACTGAAAAAAATGTGTTAACCCTCCGGCGCAATGACAGTAAATGTTGCATGACCTTTGGGAACTCTGAGAGAGAGAGAGAGAGAGAGGAATAATGATTTTGATATGTCGTCCTCGCTGTAACTACTGTAACGATAATATGACCTCGACATTTTAACCGTAGAAATATTAGTAAAAATGAAAATAGAGAGAGAGAGAGAGAGAGAGAGAGAGAGAGAGAGAGAGAGAGAGAGAGAGAGAGAGAGGAGAGAACGAGAGAGAGAGAGAGTAGAGAGAGAGAAGAGAGAGAAGAGAGAGAGAGAGAGAGAGAGAGAGAGAGAGAGAGAGAGAGAGAGAGAGAGAGAGAGAGAGAGAGAGGAGAGAGAGAGAGAGAGAGAGAGAGAGAGAGAGAGAGAGAGAGAGAGAGAGAGAGAGAGAGAGAGAGAGAGAGAGAGAGAGAGAGAGAGAGAGAGAGAGAGAGAGAGAGAGAGAGAGAGAGAGAGAGGGGGGTGAGAAAAAGAGTTTGTGCTTATATATGTGTGTAATAATAATTTAGGGTTTGGTGGACAGGCTCTTGTGACATCAGCCAAATTGTGGTTGTCTGTTTATTATGCTTCTAAACTACCCCTGTGTGCGAGGAATGGCCGGGGTTGCCATCCACTGTCAGGGCGGGAGTTGAACGCAAGACAGCAAGACGAGAACGTATGTGTGTGTGTGTGTTGCCGAAATATACCAAGCTTAAATTCACTAAATTCCTGATTACGTCTATTCTTAGGCAATAAAACCATCAATCCCTCCTTCTAATATTCATGAATTTCTTTTCTGCACCTTTTGATTCGACTGCTTCATTTCTTTCATAAATGTCACCCCAGACTAATTTTGGTGCCGTCTCTACACCTCAAAAATCGTAATGATAAACAAGTGACAATGGATGCGATGCGAAGTCACAGAATACGATTATTCAGGTACTTTTAACATTCTACTGGAAGCATCCTTGGCGTTTTCCTTTTGATATGAAAATAACTGCGTATTAAGTAGTTTAATGGTTTTCTATTGACCTTTTTTATATGATATAAGGAAGAATAATTTCTTTTACGAAAACTTTGTACTTCGAAGTTTTCGTATTTTGTTTCTACTGTGTATTGATATATTCATCTATTGATCTATATGTCATCTATTAAGTTATCTATCAATATTTCCATCTTTATGTATAATATGTGTGTGTGTGATGTGAGATAGATAGATAGAGAGAGAATATACACAGTTAAAGACACATCGTTCAGTATTTAGGAATTAGAAAGAATATAGTGCAACTACAATTTGCAAACAGAAAAATCAAAAGCAGGTGCGGTCAATATCTGATGCACTTATAAAATCACACACAGGAGAGGACACACGGTTAACTAATATTAAAGCGAGTAGGTAGCTATGATCTTGTAGCGGATGACAAGGTAGCAAAGCGTGAGTAATTGCTTAATCAAATAGTTTTATCAATATCAAGATCATGGTTCTATACCAAGAGTTTAGTATTCCAATGATTTAAACATTAAAATATATATATATCTAAAAATCTCACGTCCTTTCGAGAAAATTATCAACCTATTCAAGTCTATACAGTAATGCCATGTATAGTGAGTATCTTGATATTTGTTGAGTGAAACAATATTTGGAACAAGGACTTCCTATACCAAAAGGAGCGAAACGACAGCGCACGATCCCTTCTCTATCACTATGCGGAGAGAGAAATGAGAGAAAATGAAGAGTATTTGCCAAATGATCTTATAATAAAAATTACGTGTACCCAAAAGATCAAAGTCCTGACTGAACAAATGTCGTATCTCGGCCACAGTTTCTTTCGCAACACTGCCAAAATATAGGCCTCGTCAGAAACCCGAAGACGTTGTGCTCGTGTGGAAATGCCCGATATTTACGGCGGATCTATCCCTACGTCATCAAACACGAGTCTGGCTTCCTGGCTTATGTTCTCCATGTGCAGGATGTAGTCGTATTTTTCCCCACACGGGTTGCATATGCAGGTCTGGGGCGTCCAGTGCTTGTCGAGAAGCCCGTGATCTCGAGACCACAGAACGTGATGAAGGAAATCCGGAAAGCTGAAGGAGGCGTTGTAGAAAAGACCTTTATAACGCCCCTTATTTTCTCTATGAGGCACCAGCGCTTCTTCTAGGCTGCCGGTGTTGAAGAGCAGTGATAGCTTGCACGGGTTGGACACGTTCCTCACGCTCTCGAACCTTTCTGAAAGCCAAGGAGAGGGTGCGATGTCGCCTCGAGACACGAGGGCGGGGAGCCAGAAGGAGGCCCAGCGAGTCTCCCACGCCTGCCCGCTGCTCGTGGCCGCCCGCCACGCGGAGTCGTAGGCCGAGATCGGGGCGCCGTTGAGGTACTTGTCCCTGTAATACAAGCAGCATTTATGATCGAAATCTATATAGCAGAGTCACAGGTAAGAGATAAATTAATAGAATAACACACACACACACACACATATATATATATATATATATATATATATATATATATATATATATATATATATATATATATATATATATGTGTGTGTGTGTGTGTTGTGTGTGTGCGAGTATACATATACATATACAGACCCCAAGATGGAATCGAGGACTATTCCGAAACTGTTGTCTCACTTTCTTCAATAATCCTAGTTTGTGCATTGTGGGATTTTCCACCATAGTATCAACACGGTAGAGTGTTTTTCCATTCATATATACTTATATCATATAAGGACCTGGCCACCCTACCGCATGAACTCGAGGCTTAGTCAACATGTTTCTCTACGAACGTGGCCGCTACGTCCCCGTGGCTATGGAACTAACTTTGAACTTTGAATTGACGGAATCGGTAAAATGCTCCAGAAAATACACCATCCTTCACAAAAGTATAGTCCATTATTACTTTACGTATGACAAGGCTTACCTGTATGCAGACACGAGACGAGATAAAGGATGTCTCACGCTGACAATGCTGACTCTCCTCTCACCTGCTGACAACTTAGTGGAGAGTCCTGGAAGCAGTCTGCGCGGAGGAGGAACCACACTGAAGACACATATATATTTTTTGCCGTTGATTTCTAAAAGGGTCTCACCTCCGAGGCATTATCATTATGAATTGTCGCTTGCTATGCCAAGGCAGGGGACAAGGTGCGACGTGACTGGTGCAGAGCGAGTCGCCACTGATATGGCCGAGTTAATCCTCCTGCGGTGTTCGACTCAAATTGGTCATGTCGCGACTCTCTCGCGTCCCTGCGCCGACACACTGAAATGAGTGCTGAGGGCAGAGACAGGTTTAAAGGCGAACAGGTTGGGGGTCCTTGCGTAAGATATATACGAAGTACTTCAGCTGCGGTAAACATTATCAAAATTTCATATAGTATTATCTGTTCTATCTTATATTTGTTTCAATATTCATACTGTCAAGGGATAGCAACATGCTTTGGAGACAGTTGCAACACCCCGGCTACACCCAACTAAAGATACAGCTGTCTCAAGTAGAGGGAGAAACACTGAACTCTACAAAATAAGCACTCCGCATAGTTATAATGTAGGGAGGCTGTTGTAGTCCGAGTCAGTGTAAGTGAAGTGGACTACGATTATCCCGACTACAAGAGTTAAAAAAAAAGAAAAAATGTACTTAACATACATATATATATATATATATATATATATATATATATATATGTATGTATTAAGAATATTCTTTCCTTAGATATTCCAGAATTTGATTACAGACAGGCATCCGCACAAACAAGCTCAGATCGCCACGCCGCGAAAACATTACGAAGACACAAGAAGAAGCAACAAACAAAGAAGAAGCAGCAAAGAGAGAAGACCTTCGGCATTCTCGCGCTCCTGTTGTTCCTTCGTTGGTAACTTTGCACGAAGTCAACGCTGTGATGTTATGTACTCTTGGGAAAACGATTGTCTTTGCGATTAGTCTTTCAAAGTTATATTGAAAAAATAAAAACGAAGAAAAACAGACACATATTTACATATACCTATATATGTATATGTATATGTATATATATATATATATATATATTAATATATAAATATATGTATATATATAACTATATGCATATATATATATATATATATATATATATATATATATATATATATATATATATATATATATATATATATATATATGTATATATGTATATATATATATAATATATATATA
>NW_020869222.1:875720-883220 GCF_003789085.1 Penaeus vannamei
AAAATATTATGACAGTGCTAGATACAGTGCTCAATAGATACAAAATATTATGACAATGCTCAATAGATACAAATAATGACAATATTCAGTTTCAATTGTTTGTTTATGTTACTATATTTGTTTTTGTAACTACATACATATGCTTATAGATAGACTGGTTGATAGATAGAGACATTCATCTACTTAAATCCTTATTCACGTATTTCATATTTACTGGGAAAGAGACAATACATAAAGATAGATAGATTGATAGATAGAGACATTCATCTACTTAAATCCTTATTCAAGTATTTCATATTTACTGGGAAAGAGACAATACATAAAGATAGATAGATTGATAGAGAGAGTCAAGTATTTCATATTTAGAGATAGATTGATAGAGAGAGACATTCATCTACTTAAATCCTTATTCATTTACTTCATATTTACCGAGAAAGAGACAAACGTAGATATGAATCCGCAGAACATTAAGGCCCCTTGTATCCACTGTAGTTCCAGCTTGCCTGCGGTTGGGAGTACCTTCGCTCGACGTACCAAAGCATCTACATGTTCGGCGTCACGATCGGGGCGCCGTTCAACGGGGTTCTGGCCGACAGGTGAGCGGCTCTCGTTTGGGAACGGCCTGGTGGTGGTGTGGTGGGTGGGGGGGGGGGGGTTCTTGTCCTTTGCTGTTTGGGGTTAATGTGTTCGGCTTTTTTTTTTTTTTTTTTTTTTTATCTCCCTTCTTTCTTTCGTCTTTTTGTGTTACTGTATGTTTCTCGGTATTTATTTGTATGTGCGCGTGTAAGATTGTGTATATATGTGTGTCTAAGATTTCTCATTCCCATAGATACAGACATTCATAATTCTCACAATACTACGTTAAGAACGGGCGGAAAATCTAATAAATGAAAAATATCGCGTACGTGCAAGTGTGTATGGTGTTTGTGTGTGGTCGATCTGATTCTATCCCATAATAAGATCACCAGATAACATCAAAACACTACAATGACAAGGAATTAAAAATAACTGGCAAAAAATTACCGCCATGAAAAAATGACACCTACTTATGTAAATGACTTCAACTTAACTGAACAGGAAAAAAGTTCTAATTGTGTCTTCTAACCCTGAATCACATGACTAACGTTTTTTTTCTTTGACAACGCGTTTAGGTCTGAAACCCTATTTATACCCCCCCCCCTAAAGCGAAAGATGAGTTGCGTTTGGTTAAACTTGTTTTTATATGCTATATCATAACAGGAATTCTGCAAATCAAGTCCAGGTTTATAGTTCTTAGGCCTTTTTGTGCATATCCATAAGATAATTGTAATAATTGTAATTAGAGTATAACCAAAGCTTGTCTACATTAAATATAATTTTTGATTATATTCGTATATCCACATATCTAGTCTGTTTTGCATAGCCATACTTTCTCTTCTAAGAATTGGAAAATCTAATGTCAGCAGTCTTATACTATAAAAAGAGTATCAGACTGACTTTAATTTCATCTTAGGGATATAGGATCCAAAATAACTTAGAATTCTACCATTTAACAGGTACGGGCGTAAGATGACAGTGGCCGTGGGTTTTGTCGCCTACTCCGCCCTGGCCATCGGCTCCTGCTGGATCCCCAACCTCTCGGCTCTCCTGCTCTCGCGCTTTCCTCATGGGCGCCGTCCACCCCACGATACAGAAGACGGGATATATACTAGGTGAGGGGTGGCGGAGGAGGGAGAAGGCAAGGGAAAAGGAACAGGTAGAGAAGGAGGGGAGAAGGTATAGGAAAGGCAGTGGACAGAGATACAGATGGCAATAACGATGAGGATGGAAGAGTGGAGAGAGAGAGAGAGAGAGAGAGAGAGAGAGAGAGAGAAGAGAGGGGGGGGGGAGATAAAGAGAAAGAGAGAGTACAAAACCATTTAGAGCGTTATCAATTTTCGCAGGCATGGAGGTCGCGGATCCCAAGTGGCGCACGCATATCGGCATTGTATTGTTTCTGCCATGGGCGCTTGGTCTCATGGCGTGGGGCGGGTTCGCTTACCTCGTCCGGGAATGGCGGATGCTTCAGCTGACCGTGTCTTTGCTGTGTCTGGCCTTCTTGCCTACTCTGTGGTAAGTTTCGATGAGATTTTGTGATACAACTTTCGATATCTGTGTCTATCTATCTTCACTATCTCTTTCTCTGTCTGTCTGTCTGTTTCAGTCTGTCTGTCTGTCTGTCTCTCTCTCTCTCTTTATCTGCAAAGTTCACAGAGTCACTAAAGACGGAAAAGTCCTGGTGTGATTGTCTTCCCCTTTTCCTTAACCCTTCTCTTCCCATCCATCCTCCATCATCCAGCCGCTTCTCTTTCTACCATCCGTCTTCTCCCACCCTCCTCCTCCTCTCCCCCTCCTTTCCTCCTCCTCTCCTCCTCCTTCACCTCCTCTCTCCTCCTCCTTCACCTCCTCTGGATTATCCTATTAGGTTCATGGACGAGTCGCCTCGGTGGCTGGCCGTGAGGGGGCAGCACCGGCGCGCCCTCCGAGTGCTGCAGAGGGCCGCCAGGTGGAACGGGGTCGCCCTCCCCCCGAGGACGAGCTTCTGCTCCTGCTCAAGGACGGAGTCAAGGACGAGGTGCGAGCGCGTGCTTGTGCGCATGTGTAAAAGGAACACACTTTATATATATATATATATATATATATATATATATATATATATATATATATATATATGTGTGTGTGTGTGTGTGTGTGTGTGTGTGTGTGTGTGTTTGTGTGTGTGTGTGTTTTATATATATATTTTTTTTTTTATCAATTTTCCTCGAAATATAAATCCTGTCACTAATCATGCTTCTGAATATACAATACAAGACAGAAGAATAATCCTGGTTCATAATCCTTTTATTTATTGTATTTCTTTTATCACTTGATCCCGTGACGTAGGCAATGGTACGCCCGCACCAAGACGCCCGCGCCCACACCGCGAGAGGCTGGTTCAGAAGGCGTTTGGATGAAGCATTTATTCTTTTCAGGCAGGTCCACTTTTCCCTCTTCCTCCCTCCCCTTCCTCTCCTCCTATTCTCTTTTCTATTCCTCCTCCTCCTCCTCCTTATCCTTCTTCATTCCTTCCTCATCGTCCTCCTCCTCCTCTTCCTTCTGCCAAACTTTCCTTATACATTGCTGAAATATATCATACGATTCTTTATATGAATGAAAAATCTTGTATATCTTGTCTGTATATTTTGATTTCGTGGAATATTGCAATTTCTCTGACATATTTCGCTATGTCGGTTACTGAAAGCGTGCAGAGGATGTAGTCTCAAACCCACAGAATTATTTTGATTATAAGAGCAATATGAATGGTATTAGTAATAGTGATAAAATTAACGAAGATGACAATGATAGTAAAGACAATATATCCTCCTACAAAGACGATACTCATTTTGCTTCTCCACCACTCCCCCACACCCCTCACACCCTCGCCCCCTCACCCAACAGAACCCCCCGCCTTCGCACCATCACCCTCAGCCTGTACACCAACTACCTACTGGTGGGTGCTGTGTACTTCGGCCTCTCGCTCAGCGGCGGCGACCTGAGCTCCGACCCGTTCCTGTACATGGTGCTGACGGGGGTCGTGGAGCTGCCGGCCTACACGCTGGTCATCCCCCTGGTGGCTCGCTACGGCAGGAGGGCTCCCGTTGTCGCCTTCTTCTTCATGGGCGCCGTGGCTCTTCTCGCTCTGCCCTTCGTGCCCACGGGTGAGTGAGGTTGTCTGGGGTGGAGGTTTTGTTTCATGAAATATGTATAGGTTTCATAATGGAAAATCTGAGAAAAATGAAAGCATGATTTCCTTCTTTCTCATCTTGTTCTTTTTTGTTCGTGTTGTTTCTTATGCCAAACAAAATTAGGAATTTACTGTCTACAAACATGTCTTCAGTCAATACCAAGAAGTTTCCCTGACAATCAAAACAGGAAAGTAAAACATTTAGCATAGAATACCCTTCAAAAATAATATAATAGAAAACGTTATTTAAAAATTATAAGGGGACTAAAATAATATTTAATTTTCCTCTCAGGTAGTGGGGAATCGATGACCTTAGCGCTTATGGGGAAGATGAGTATCGCTTCGGCCTTCCAGATCCTCGACTTTTACTCCTCAGAGCTCTTTCCCACCGAGGTTAGGACGAGGGGCATGAGCACAGCCCTTGTCATGTCAAGGGTGGGGTCTACTTGTTCGCCTTTCATCACGGACTACTTGGTAAGTTTTTTTTCTTCTTTTCTTTTCTTTTTTCTTTTTTTCTTTTTTAACAGGATAAATCATGGTGAATGTTATTATTATATTTTTATGGGAAGGGAATATTATGTAAGTAGTTTGAATGAGCTTGATGTGTTTTAGATTTTTACCAATCACTCTGCATGAGCAAGATATGACAGTCTTCTTGCTTTTTGTTTAAATCTTCTCCTCATCCTCTTTTTTCTTCCTTCCCTGTTCCTTCCTACCTCCCTCCTCTCTTTTCTTCCTTCCTTCCCTCCCCTCCGTTCCTCCCTCCCTCTCCTCCTCCTCCCTCTCTTTTCCTTCCTCCCTCCCTCTCTTTTCTTCCTCCCTCCCTCTCGCCTCCCTCCCTCTTCCTCCTCCCAGGGCCCCTTGTACCCGTGGGCGCCGTCAGCAGTGTTCGGGCGGCGTCGGTGCTCGCGGGACTGGCCACGCTCGCCCTGCCGGAGACGCTGCACGTGCCTCTCCCGGACACCATCGCACACCTGGAGGAGCGGGAGATCAGGACCAGGTAATTCGGCTGGAGGTTTACTTTGGAGTTGTTCGTCTGTTCCTTTCTTTATCATCCGTTTTTTATTCTTTCTTTCTTTCTTTTTATTTTTGTTATTGATGTTATCTGTGTTGTTAAGATCATTATCGTTGTCGGTATGATCTCTTCTGTTAGTATTTTATTATTCATTTCCTGTTGTTGTTATTGTTTTTTTTTTTTTTTTTTTTTTCGTCTCCCCTAGTTTACTGTTTTTGCTCTTTTCTGTTTGTTTCTTACCTTTTTCTGTGAGTGATCTTTGCTGCTTTTTCCTTTTGAGAAAACAATATTTTTTCTCTTTTACCGGTATAATGATTTTGTATGGAATTTTAAATTATAACTCTTGTCGACTAAGAGCTCTTACATTAATATCTGTAATCTCTGTAAAACAGACAGACTGACGGACAGATAAACATATAAGACTGACTGACTGACAGAAGGAAAGACAGAAAGAAATACAGACAGAGAAACACTGATAAACAAACGGAAAGATGGACTAAAAGACATATAAACCAAAGGACGGACTGAGACAGACAGACAAACCGAAAGATAAACTAACTGAAGCGACGACCCACATAATTATAGCTTTGAGTCCTATTTTCCTTCCTTCCAACAGCGGGTTCCTGCGACTCCCTGTCCGCGATCCCAGAATCCCTACCATTTACGTCAGCCAAGTGGATTAGGGGATTCCACTCCAAGGGGATTCCACTCCAAGGGGATTCCAAGGGATTCCACTCCGGGGATTCCACTCCTAGGGGATTCCACTAGGGGATTCCAAAGGGGATTCCAAGGGGATTCCACTAGGGGATTCCACTCCTAGGGGATTCCACTCCTAGGGGATTCCACTCCAAGGGGATTCCACTCCAAGGGGATTCCACTCCAAGGGGATTCCACTCCTTCCACTCCTAGGGGATTCCACTCCTAGGGGATTCCAGGGATTCCACTCCAGGGGATTCCAAGGGGATTCCACTCCTAGGGGATTCCACTCCAAGGGGATTCCACTCCTAGGGGATTCCACTCCAAGGGGATTCCACTCCTAGGGGATTCCACTCCAAGGGGATTCCACTCCAAGGGGGGATTCCACTCCAAGGGGATTCCACTCCTAGGGGATTCCACTCCAAGGGGATTCCACTCCAAGGGGATTTTGCCGACTACGAGTAACGGTGTAGATGAATGACTTTATGAAATGCTTTGTATATGTTGAAGATTTTCGATAGAGTCGAAAATTGAAATTAAAATGATGTAACGTGAGTGTTCACTTCACTGGCAACACCGACAACAGGGTGAGTCACAGGGGAATATGTACATATCTTTTCCGTATAAACACACTTAATAACAAATGAATGTATATGAATTTTGTCCCGAAAAAGTCTTAATATGATATGCATATGCTGCATGTCCTCCACTAATACCTCTTGACCTGTTACCTGATCGCCTCCATTTGGTGTCTGTATTACCCTCATACTTGTATTTAACCCCATTCATTATAACTATTTCGAAATGTAAGGTATGTGTGTAAGAATATGTTAGATTATCAGATAAGGAATTTCTCGAAAAGGAACTGGAAGAGACAGAGTAATCAAATAATAATATTAATGATGAATAATAATTACGATGATAATTACAATAACAATCATAAGAAAAAAAAAGTTATTCCATCTTAATATTAGGAACTGCGATCTACTCTCAATTGTTAACATTAATGTCACATTGTCGCATGGAAATGTTTTACACTAAAACAGTATACAAATATTCTTCCTAAAAAAATAAACATTATGTACATTTTACTTCAATTCTTTTCGTATCCTAAGAGCTCGGAAAATCAATGGTTTTGTCCCAGAAAAGCCTTCAGGTGAAGTGAAGTCATATTTTCCTGTCAACCTTTATTTAAACTCTGAACTCCAACGACCTGACTGAAAAAAATGTGTTAACCCTCCGGCGCAATGACCAGTAAATGTTGCATGACCTTTGGGAACTCTGAGAGAGAGAGAGAGAGAGAGAGAGATTTAATGATTTTGATATGTCGTCCTCGCTGTAACTACTGTAACGATAATATGACCTCGACATTTTAACCGTAGAAATATTAGTAAAAATGAAAATAGTATATATATGAGAGAGACTAGAGAGAGAGAGAGAGAGAGAGAGAGAGAGAGAGAGAGAGAGAGAGAGAGAGAGAGAGAGAGAGAGAGAGAGAGAGAGAGAGAGAGAGAGAGAGAGAGAGAGAGAGAGAGAGAGAGAGAGAGAGAGAGAGAGAGAGAGAGAGAGAGAGAGAGAGAGAGAGAGAGAGAGAGAGGAGAGAGAGAGAGAGAGAGAGAGAGGAGAGAGAGAGAGAGAGAGAGAGAGAGAGAGAGAGAGAGAGAGAGAGAGAGAGAGAGAGAGAGAGAGAGAGAGAGAGAGAGAGAGAGAGAGAGAGAGAGAGAGAGAGAGAGAGAGAGAGAGAGGGGGGGGGGTGAGGAAAAAGAGAGTTTGTGCTTATATATGTGTAATAATAATTTAGGGTTTGGTGGGACAGGCTCTTGTGACATCAGCCAAATTGTGGTTTGTCTGTTTATTATGCTTCTAAACTACCCCTGTGTGCGAGGAATGGCCGGGGTTGCCATCCACTGTCAGGGGGGGGAGTTGAACGCAAGACAGCAAGACGAGAACGTATGTGTGTGTGTGTTGCCGAAATATACCAAGATCAAATTCACTAAATTCCTGACCACGCCAATCCTTAGGTAATAAAACCACCAATCCCTCCCTA
>NW_020869222.1:888220-890720 GCF_003789085.1 Penaeus vannamei
CAAATAGATGGAAATATAGCCTATGGAAATAGTGAACAGAGCTCATTGCGACAAATATAGAAAAGACAAGATTGAAAAAATATTTTCACAGCCCCAGAGATGTAATTAAGTATAGCTTCGCTAGAATACTTATGAAAAGATAAAAATTGAGATACATACAGATAAAAATATAGAGGTAGAGATACCTAGAACAGATATATTTATTCATAGAGAAATAAAAACAATAACAATTATATGCTGAAGAGAGAGGGGACAAATTACCTTATTACTAGTAAAGAGAAAGATTATCATTCATGAGCATTTTAGCTCTACAAGGTTTCACAGTTCTCAACCAGTGAAATGTATTTATATGAAACAGCCATAACTTTTAGTTAGTAAACAGACAAAATATTTGCTGAACGTGCAGTAGTGGTAAACGCCTTGACAGTTAAAGCCGTTCAGAGAGAGGGGGTGCGTCTCGTTCAATTCAGAGTGGATCATGATGATTTGAAGTGAATGTATAACTTTCTGTGCCATCTCCTCGGACTTGCAGATGTTTCCAGCATATCCTAACTTAAATAGCGTCCGCCAAATAAGGTATATCTTAAGTATGGTGTGTTAGTAGTTCTTTATCGTGAGTGCTAGGTGGGTTTTGGCATTTTTGTGTCTTCTCCCTGTCCTTTTCAAACTTTTTTTTTTCCTCGTCTCCTTGTCTCTCGCTATATCGGTGAAAATTGATTTGGGTTTTTAACTGTACAAGGGTAGATATGAATGCCCTTTGGCCCAATAAGTTCATCAGTAACATTCTCTCGGCTTATGACTGTTATCATGGCTTTATTTCAATGATGATTAGTTAAAGGCGTTTTAAAAATACAACTGAAACTGGCTTAACCACTAACCCTAAGAAATTTATGTTTTTTTTTTTCCATATAGAGATTGAAGGTTGATGCTATTCTTAATTTTCCACTAACAAGCAAATAGTCTTTCCTTTATTTAGAAAGATCCTAAAAACCTTTGTTAAAGATATAGCCAAACCTTCCCACACTCTTTTACCAAAAGAAACCCTCCTTAGTCGGTCAAATGAATAGCAACTTGATATTTGTAAAAACGTACTCCACAGAAGCTCCTACTTTAGTACTCCCTAATTTCAATAAACTTTTTACTTTAGAAATAAAGGCCTCAAACGTGACTTTAGAAGCTGTCCTCAAGTAAAAGTCTCTAGCGAAAAACAGCTTTGGAAACGTTAGCTTTTATTTAACCGTTAAAACACATCAGATAGTTGATTCTAGGTTACGATATCCGTACAGAATCTAGACTTCTAGGAAGCCAACCTAGATGGACTGATACATTTATATATATATATATATATATATATATATATATATATATAATATATATATATATATATATATATATATATATATATATATATATAATATACATACATACATACATACATACATACATACATACATACATACATACATATATATATATATATATATATATATATATATATATGTGTGTGTGTGTGTGTGTGTGTGTATGTGTGTGTGTGCGTGTGTACGTGTATATATATGTATATATGTGTGTGGTTTAAATAAATACATTAATATATTTATTAATGCAAATATTTGTGATATAAAACTTGCACCTACTGTCCTTCTAGACGCCAGTGCCTGCGTGCGTGCGCGCGTGTGTGTATATGTGTGTGTGTGTGTGTGTGTGTTTGTTTGTGTGCGTGTAAGCGTGTTCTCTTCATAAGGCTATTTACATAGAAAACCTATTTACCAGATATGTTGGAGTGACCTTTGCTGAGTGCTGACCTGGCTTGATCACATGACCTGATATGGCGAAGCGACTCGATGACGTCATGTCCCGCCTGGGGACTGGCCGCTGGAACCTCCTGCACATCCTCTCCCTCTCTTACTGTAAGCAAGTGCGGGGAAAGATTAGAGAACAAATGGAATAGAGAAAGGGAATGACATTTGGATAAAATAGAATAGATAAAATGACATTTGGATAAAATAGAATAGAGAAAAGGACATTTGGATAAAATAGAATAGATAAAATGACATTTGCATATAATAGAATGGATAAAATTACATTTGGATAAAATAGAATAGATAAAATGACACTTGGATAAAATAGAGATTAAAATGACATTTGGATAAAAGAGAATAGATAAAATGACATTTGGATAAATAGAATAGATAAAATGACATTGGATATAATAGAATGGATGAAATTACATTTGGATAAAGAATAGATAAAAGACACTTGGATATAATGGATAAAATGACATTTGGATAAAATAACATGGATAAAATGACATTTGGATAAAAGAGAATAGATAAAATGACATTGGATAAAATAGAATAGAGAACATTTGGATAAAATAGAATAGAGAAAATGACATTTGGATAAAATAGAATAGAGAAAATGACATTTGGATAGAATAGAATTGAGAAAAATGACATTTGGATAAAATAGAATAGATAAAATGACATTTGGATAAATA
>NW_020869222.1:893220-900693 GCF_003789085.1 Penaeus vannamei
TAGTGATATGCTCCTGACAATGTTCAGTTTGTTCATGTTACTATATTTGTTTTTGTAACTACATACATATGCTTATAGATAGACTGGTTGATAGATAGAGACATTCATCTACTTAAATCCTTATTCACGTACTTCATATTTACTGGGAAAGACAATACATAAAGATAGATAGATTGATAGAGAGAGACATTCATCTACTTAAATCCTTATTCAAGTATTTCATATTTACAGGGAAAGAGACAATACATAAAGATAGATTGATAGAGAGAGATTCAAGTAATATTTACTGGGAAAGAGACAATACATAAAGATAGATAGATTGATAGATAAAGACATTCATCTACTTAAACCCTTATTCATTTACTTCATATTTACCGAGAAAGACAATACATAAAGATAGATAGATTGAAAGAGAGAGACATTCATCTACTTAAATCCTTATTCATTTACTTCATATTTACCGAAAGAGACAAACGTAGATATGAATCCGCAGAACATTAAGGCCCCTTGTATCCACTGTAGTTCCAGCTTGCCTGCGGTTGGGAGTACCTTCGCTCGACGTACCAAAGCATCTACATGTTCGGCGTCACGATCGGGGCGCCGTTCAACGGGGTTCTGGCCGACAGGTGAGCGGCTCTCGTTTGGGAACGGCCTGGTGGTGGTGGTGGGGGTGGGGGGGGGGGGTTCTTGTCCTTTGCTGTTTGGGGTTAATGTGTTCGGCTTTTTTTTTTTTTTTTTTTTTTTTTTTTTATCTCCCTTCTTTCTTTCGTCTTTTTGTGTTACTGTATGTTTCTCGGTATTTATTTGTATGTGCGCGTGTAAGATTGTGTATATATGTGTGTGTGTGTGTGTGTGTGTGTGTGTCTAAGATTTCTCATTCCCATAGATACAGACATTCATAATTCTCACAATACTCCCGAGAAACGTTAAGAACGGGCGGAAAATCTAATAAATGAAAAATATCGCGAACTCTACGGTATTTTTGACTAACTGGCATAAAAAAAAATAACTGGTTCGTAGTTTTGTCTACTAACCTCTAACACATGACTAACGTTTTTTTTTTTTCTTTGGCAACGCGTTTGGTCTGAAACCCTATTTATAACCCTCCTAAGCGAAAGATAAGTTGCGTTTTAGTTAAACTTGTTTTTATATGCTATATCATAACAGGAATTCTGCAAATCAAGTCCAGGTTTATAGTTCTTAGGCCTTTTTGTGCCTATCCATAAGATAATTGCAATAATTATAATTAGAGTATACACATAACTGGGGACCATGTGTTTAAAAGCTATAACCAAACCTTTTCTACATTAAGGATAATTTTTTATTATTAAAAAGTGAATTTTCGTATATCCACATAGTGTTTTGCATAGCCATACTTTCTCTTCTAAGAATTGGAAAATTTAATGTCAGCAGTCTTATACTATAAAGCGAGTATCAGACAGACTTATAATTCATCTTAGGGATATAGGATCCAAAATAACTTAAAATTCTACCATTTAACAGGTACGGGCGTAAGATGACAGTGGCCGTGGGTTTCGTCGCCTACTCGACCCTGGCCATCGGCTCCTGCTGGATCCCCAACCTCTCGGCTCTCCTGCTCTCGCGCTTCCTCATGGGCGCCGTCCACCCCACGATACAGAAGACGGGATATATACTAGGTGAGGGGTGGCGGAGGAGGGAGAAGGCAAGGGAAAAGGAACAGGTAGAGAAGGAGGGGAGAAGGTATAGGAAAGGCAGTGGACAGAGATACAGATGGCAATAACGATGAGGATGAGAGAGAGAGAGAGAGAGAGAAAGAGAAGAGAGAGAGAGAGAGAGAGAAGAGAGGGGGAGGGGAGATTGAGAGAGAGAGCAGTCTCATGGCGTGGGGCGGGTTCGCTTACCTCGTCCGGGAATGGCGGATGCTTCAGCTGACCGTGTCTTTGCTGTGTCTGGCCTTCTTGCCTACTCTGTGGTAAGTTTCGATGAGATTTCTGTGATACAACTTTCGATATCTGTGTCTATCTCTCACTATCTATTTATCTCTTTCTCTGTCTGTCTGTCTGTTTCAGTCTTTCTGTCTCTGTCTGTCTCTCTCTCTCTCTCTCTTGCTTGCCTGTTGCTGTTTTGCAGACGAGACACTTAAAAAAAGCTTTAGTACCCCTTTTCTTAATTCTTTAGCGCCAAGTTTGTTCATTTGGGATCGTTTGAGTACTTACCGAGACGGGTGTTTTCTGCCAGTCCTGTAGGGTTGGGCAAACGCATCCGCAAAGTTCAAACAGAGGCACAAAAGTTGACGGAAAAGTCCTGGTGTGATAGAGCCTGAACTCCTTCCTTCGTCAATGTCTTCTCCTTTTCCTTAATCCTTCTCTTCCCATCCTCCTCCATCATCCAGCCGCTTCTCTTTCTATCATCCATCTTCTCCCCTCCTCTCCCCTCTCTCACCTCCTCTTCTCCTCCTCCTCTCCTCCTCCTTCACCTCCACCTCTGGATTATCCTATTAGGTTCATGGACGAGTCGCCTCGGTGGCTGGCCGTGAGGGGGCAGCACCGGCGCGCCCTCCGAGTGCTGCAGAGGGCCGCCAGGTGGAACGGGGTCGCCCTCCCCCCCGAGGACGAGCTTCTGCTCCTGCTCAAGGACGGAGTCAAGGACGAGGTGCGAGCGCGTGCTTGTGCGCATGTGTAAAAGGAACACACTTTATTTTATATATATATATATATATATATATATATATATATATATATATATATATGTGTGTGTGTGTGTGTGTGTGTGTGTGTGTGTGTGTGTGTGTGTGTGTGTGTGTGTGTGTGTGTGTGTGTGTGTGTGTGTGTGTATTTTATAATTTTTTTATCAATTTTCCTCGAAATATAAATCCTGTCACTCATCATGCTTCTGAATATACAATACAAGACAGAAGAATAATCCTGGTTCATAATCCTTTTATTTATTGTATTTCTTTTATCACTTGATCCCGTGACGTAGGCAATGGTACGCCCGCACCAAGACGCCCGCGCCCACACCGCGAGAGGCTGGTTCAGAAGGCGTTTGGATGAAGCATTTATTCTTTTCAGGCAGGTCCACTTTCCCTTCTTCCTCCCTCCCCTTCCTCTCCTCCTATTCTCTTTTCTATTCCTCCTCCTCCTCCTCCTTATCCTTCTTCATTCCTTCCTCATCGTCTCCTCCTCCTCCTCCTTCCTTCTGAAAAACTTTCCTTATACATTGCTGAAATATATCATACGATTCTTTATATGAATGAAAAATCTTGTATATCTTGTCTGTATATTTTGATTTCGTGGAAATATTGCAATTTCTCTGACATATTTCGCTATGTCGGTTACTGAAAGCGTGCAGAGGATGTAGTCTCAAACCCACAGAATTATTTTGATTATAAGAGCAATATGAATGGTATTAGTAATAGTGATAAAATTAACGAAGATGACAATGATAGTAAAGACAATATATCCTCCTACAAAGACGATACTCATTTTGCTTCTCCACCACTCCCCACACCCCTCACACCCTCGCCCCTCACCCAACAGAACCCCCGCCTTCGCACCATCACCCTCAGCCTGTACACCAACTACCTACTGGTGGGTGCTGTGTACTTCGGCTCTCGCTCAGCGGCGGCGACCTGAGCTCCGACCCGTTCCTGTACATGGTGCTGACGGGGGTCGTGGAGCTGCCGGCCTACACGCTGGTCATCCCCTGGTGGCTCGCTACGGCAGGAGGGCTCCCGTTGTCGCCTTCTTCTTCATGGGCGCCGTGGCTCTTCTCGCTCTGCCCTTCGTGCCCACGGGTGAGTGAGGTTGTCTGGGGTGGAGGTTTTGTTTCATGAAATATGTTTGAGGTTTCAATAATGAAAAATCTGAGAAAAATGAAAGCATGATTTCCTTCTTTCTCATCTTGTTCTTTTTTGTTCGTGTTTTTCTTATGCCAAACAAAATTAGGAATTTACTGTCTACAAACATGTCTTCAGTCAATACCAAGAAGTTTCCCTGACAATCAAAACAGGAAAGTAAAACATTTAGCTTAGATTACCCTTTTAAAATAATATAATAGAAAACGTTATTTAAAAAATTATAAGGGAAACTAAAATAATATTTAATTTTCCTCTCAGGTAGTGGGGAATCGATGACCTTAGCGCTTATGGGGAAGATGAGTATCGCTTCGGCCTTCCAGATCCTCGACTTTTACTCCTCAGAGCTCTTTCCCACCGAGGTTAGGACGAGGGGCATGAGCACAGCCCTTGTCATGTCAAGGGTGGGGTCTACTTGTTCGCCTTTCATCACGGACTACTTGGTAAGTTTTTTCTTCTTCTTTTCTTTTCTTTTTTTCTTTTCTTATTTTCTTTATTTTTGACAGGGATAAATCATGGTGAATGTTATTATTTTTTTTTATGGGAAGGGAATATTATGTAAGTAGTTTGAATGAGCTTGGATGTGTTTTAGATTTTTACCAATCACTCTGCATGACAGCAAGATATGACAGTCTTCTTGCTTTTTGTTTAAATCTCTATGATTTTTATAACGCTCTTCTCCCTCCCTCTCTTTTCCTCCCTTCCTCCATTCCTTCCCTGTTCCTTCCTCCTCCCTCTCTTCTTCCTCTTCCTCCTCCCTCCTTTTCCTTCTCCTCTCCTTCCCTCCCCCCTCTTTCTTCCTCCTTCCTCCTCTCTTTTTCCTTCCTCCCTCCCTCTCTTTCTTCCTCCTCCTCCCTCCTCCTTCCCCTCCTCCCTCCCTCTTCCTCCTCCAGGGCCCCTTGTACCCGTGGGCGCCGTCAGCAGTGTTCGGGGCGGCGTCGGTGCTCGCGGACTGGCCACGCTCGCCCTGCCGGAGACGCTGCACGTGCCTCTCCCGGACACCATCGCACACCTGGAGGAGCGGGAGATCAGGACCAGGTAATTCGGCTGGAGGTTTACTTTGGAGTTGTTCGTCTGTTCCTTTCTTTATCATCCGTTTTTTATTCTTTCTTTCTTTCTTTATTTATTTATTTTGTTATTGATGTTATCTGTGTTGTTAAGATCATTATCGTTGTCGGTATGATCTCTTCTGTTATTATTTTATTATTCATTTCCTGTTGTTGTTATTGTTTTTTTTTTTTTTTTTTTTTTTTTTCGTCTCCCCTAGTTTACTGTTTTTGCTCTTTTCTGTTTGTTTCTTACCTTTTTCTGTGAGTGTTCTTTGCTGCTTTTTTCTTTTGAGAAAACAATATATTTTTTTTCTTTTTTACCGGTATAATGATTTTGTATGGAATTTTAAATTATAACTCTTGTCGACTAAGAGCTCTTACATTAATATCTGTAATCTCTGTAAAACAGACAGACTGACGGACAGATAAACATATAAGACTGACTGACTGACTGACGGACAGATGAACATATAAAACTGACTGACTGACAGAAGGAAGACAGAAAGAAAGACAGACAGAGAAGACTGATAAACAAACGGAAAGATAGACTAAAAGACATATAAACCAAAGGACGGACTGAGACAGACAGACAAACCGAAGATAAACTAACTGAAGCGACGACATACATAATTATAGCTTTGAGTCCTATTTCCCTTCCTTCCAACAGCGGGTTCCTGCGACTCCCTGTCCGCGATCCCAGAATCCCTACCATTTACGTCAGCCAGGGGATTCCAGGGGATTCCACTCCTAGGGGGGGGATTCCACTCCTAGGGGATTCCACTGTAGGGGATTCCACTCCTAGGGGATTCCACTCCAAGGGGATTCCACTCCAGGGGATTCCACTCCTAGGGGATTCCACTCCTAGGGGATTCCAGGGGCAGGGGATTCCACTCCAAGGGGATTCCACTCCTAGGGGATTCCACTCCTAGGGGATTCCAAGGGGATTCCACTCCTCCACTCCTAGGGGCCTCCTAGGGGATTCCACTCCTAGGGGATTCCACTCCAAGGGGGGGATTCCACTCCTAGGGGATTCCACTCACTAGGGGATTTTCCACTCCCACAAGGGGATTCCACTCCTAGGGGATTCCACTCCTAGGGGATTCACTCCAAGGGGATTCCACTCCAGGGGATTCCCTCCTCCACTCCAAGGGGATTCCACTCCTAGGGGATTCCACTCCAAGGGGATTCCACTCCTAGGGGATTCCAGGGGATTCCACTCCTAGGGGAATTCCACTCCAAGGGGAGGGGATTCCACTCCAAGGGGATTCCACTCCCACTAGGGGATTCCACTCCTAGGGGATTCCACTCCTAGGGGATTCCACTCCAGGGGGGGGAGGGGATTCCACTTCCACTCCTAGGGGATTTCCCACTCCAAGGGGATTCCACTCCTAGGGGATTCACTCCAGGGGATTCCACTCCAGGGGATTCCACTCCTAGGGGATTCCACTCCTAGGGGATTCCACTCCAGGGGATTCCACTCCTAGGGGATTCCACTCCAGGGGGATTCCACTCCTAGGGATTCCACTCCTAGGGGATTCCACTCCAGGGGATTCCACTAGGGGATTCCACTCCTAGGGATTCCACTCCTAGGGGATTCCACTCCAAGGGGATTCCACTCCTAGGGGATTCCACTCCTAGGGGGATTCCACTCCTAGGGGATTCACTCCTAGGGGATTCCACTCCGGGGGGGGATTCCACTCCTCCAAGGGGATTCCACTCCTAGGGATTCCACTCCTAGGGGATTCCACTCCTAGGGGATTCCACTCCAGGGGGATTCCACTCCTAGGGGATTCCACTCCTAGGGGATTCCACTCCAAGGGGATTCCACTCCAGGGGATTCCACTCCTAGGGGATTCCACTCCCTAGGGGATTCCACTCCGGGGGGATTCCACTCCAGGGGGATTCCACTCCTAGGGGATTCCACTCCTAGGGGATTCCACTAGGGATCCACTCCAGGGGATTCCACTCCTAGGGGATTCCACTCCTAGGGGATTCCACTCCAGGGGGATTCCACTCCAGGGGATTCCACTCCAGGGGATTCCACTCCTAGGGGATTCCACTCCTAGGGGATTCCACTCCTAGGGGATCCACTCCAGGGGATTCCACTCCAAGGGGATTCCACTCCTCACTAGGGGATTCCACTCTAGGGGAACTCCCACTCCAAGGGGATTCCACTCCAGGGGGATTCCACTCCTAGGGGATTTCCACTCCTAGGGGATTCCACTCCTAGGGGTCCACTCCAGGGGGATTCCACTCCAGGGGGATTCCACTCCAGGGGATTCCACTCCTAGGGGATTCCACTCCTAGGGGATTTCCACTCCTAGGGGATTCCACTCCTAGGGGATTCCACTCCTAGGGGATTCCACTCCAGGGGATTCCACTCCTGGGGATTCCACTCCTAGGGGATTCCACTCCTAGGGGATTCACTCCCACTAGGGGATTCCACTCCTAGGGATTCCACTCCTAGGGGATTCCAAGGGGATCCACTCCAAGGGGATTCCACTCCTGGGGATTCCACTCCTAGGGGATTCCACTAGGGATTCCACTAGGGGATTCACTCCTAGGGGATTCCACAAGGGGATTCCA
>NW_020869222.1:900793-905793 GCF_003789085.1 Penaeus vannamei
TAACCAAACGCAACTCATCTTTCGCTTTAGGGGGGGGGGGTTATAATAGGGTTTCAGACCTAAACGCGTTGTCAAAAAAAAAAAACGTTAGTCATGTGATTGAAGGTAGTAGACAAAACGAACCAGTTATTTTTTATTGCCAGTTAGTCAAAAATACTGTAAGTTCGCGATATTTTTCATTTATTAGATTTTCCGCCCGTTCTTAACGTTTCTCGGGAGTATTGTGAGAATTATGAATGTCTGTATCTATGGGAATGAGAAATCTTAGACACACACACAACACACACACACATACATATATACACAATCTTACACGCGCACATACAAATAAATACCGAGAAACATACAGTAACACAAAAAGACGAAAGAAAGAAGGAGATAAAAAAAAAAAAAAAAAAAAAAAAGCCGAACACATTAACCCCAAACAGCAAAGGACAAGAACCCCCCCCCCCACCAGGCCGTTCCCAAACGAGAGCCGCTCACCTGTCGGCCAGAACCCCGTTGAACGGCGCCGATCGTGACGCCGAACATGTAGATGCTTTGGTACGTCGAGCGAAGGTACTCCCAACCGCAGGCAAGCTGGAACTACAGTGGATACAAGGGCCTTAATGTTCTGCGGATTCATATCTACGTTTGTCTCTTTCTCGGTAAATATGAAGTAAATGAATAAGGATTTAAGTAGATGAATGTCTCTATCTATCAATCTATCTATCTTTATGTATTGTCTCTTTCCCTGTAAATATGAAATACTTGAATAAGGATTTAAGTAGAAGAATGTCTCTCTCTATCAATCTATCTTTATGTATTGTCTTTCCCAGTAAATATGATATACGTGAATAAGGATTTAAGTAGATGAATGTCTCTATCTATCAACCAGTCTATCTATAAGCATATGTATGTAGTTACAAAAACAAATATAGTAACATGAACAAACAATTGAAACTGAACATTGTCATTATAATTTGTATCTATTGAGCATTGTCATAATATTTTGTATCTATTGAGCACTGTCATAATATTTTGTATCTACTGAGCACTGTATAATATTTGTATCTACACTGGTATAATATTTTGTATCTATTGAGCACTGTCATAATATTTGTATGTGTATCTAAGCACTGTCATAGTATCTGAGCACATAATATTTTCTGATGTGTATCTAAGCACTGTCATAATATTTTGTATCTACACACTGTCATAATATGTGTATAATAATCATGATCTACTTCACCTTGTGCAGCACTGTCACCACTGTCATAATATTTTGTATCACCCCATAATATGTTGTATCTAGTACCTTTGTCACCGCCAAGTCACAGGCACCAACACCGCTTACCAAACGGTCTGAATCAAAGATTACCTCAGTGCCAACGGTGGAGCTGAAGGTGGAGTTGTCGAAGTCCCACTCGACGCACGGCTCCTCCTCGACCTGGCCCGAGGACGAGTTCAGCACGAAGTAACTGCACTCGGGTCTGGGGGAGAGGGTGGGGGGGGAGTTCAGTTAGAGGGGGTTTTGTTCGTCTCTGATGAGTGACACGGTGTGAGGAGACTGATGCTGATGACTCTATCCGTCTCTATCTCTCTCTCTCTCTCTCATACTCTCATGCTCTCTCACTCTCTCTCTCTCTCTCTCTCTCTCTCTCTCTCTCTCTCTCTCTCTCTATATATATATTATATATATATATATATATATATATATATATATATATATATATACGCACACACACACACATATATTTACGTCCTTGATCCCTAGCCTAGTCACCCAAGCTCCAACCCACCCCGATCCCTGACCTATTCCCAACAACCCACCCACCTATCCCATCCCTAACCCCCCTCCTAACCACCACCCCCTCCCATGGGATTATGGGAGGGGGGTAGGAGGGGGTTAGGGATGGTCATGTCAGACACCAGCCGTGCCTCTTACTTAGCCTCTTCGGAGGTGTTGTCGCCGGCGGAATGAACAGCGGTGAGGCGCTTCGGGCGGCAGCTGCGTCGTGGGCGCCCTCGGGCCGGCGGCAGGTGTAGTCCACTCGGGGGGAGGAAGGCGCCGCCCAGGGTGTGGTACGTGGTCAGAGAGAAGCCTCGGGGGGGGGGATAGATGCTGTCATTTGCGCTTAATAATGGCAATTTATTTTATATTTCCGTATGATACATGATCACATTAGGTTCTAAAGATAAGGTATCGTCTCACTCTTCATACTATCTCATATATATATCATATATACATACATAACAAGCACACACACTCATACACGCGCATATATATATATATATATATATATATATATATATATATATATATATATATATATATATATATATATATATATATATATAATATATATATATATATATATATATAATATATTATATATATATATATATATATATATATATATATATATATATATATATTATATTATATATATATATAATATATATATATATATATATATATATATATATATATATATATACATATATATATATATATATATATATATATATATATATATATATATATATATATATATAATATATATATATATATATATATATATATATATATACATATATATGCATATATACGCATATATATATATATATATATATATATATATATATATATATATATATATATATATATATATATATATATATACATATGAACATGAATATTTTCTTATGGCAAGCTCTAAAAAGAAAAAAAAGATAAAGTAAATAATGCAAACCAACAAGATAAAGACACCAGAGACCAACGATTTGACACAAAATACGTATCCAAACGAAGCGCAAGATCCAAATGTCATTTTATCCATTCTGTTTTATCCAAATGTTTTTCTCTATTCTATTTTATCCAAATGTCCTTTATCTATTCTGTTTTATCCAAATGTCTTTTCTCTATTCTATGTCTTTTATCTATTCTGTTTTCCAAATGTCATTTTCTCTATTCTATTTCATCCAAATGTCATTTTCTATTCATCGTCAATTCTATTTATCCTCATTCTATTTCCATTTATCCAAATGTCATTTTATCTATTCTGTTTTTATCCAAATGTCATTTTATCTTCTATTTTATCCAAATGTTTCATTTTCCAATGTCATTTTATCTATTTTATTGTTATTCCCAAATGTCATTTGTTCTATTTATCCAAATCCAAATGATCTATTCTATTTTATCCAAATGTCATTCTATTTTATCCAAATGTCATTTATCAAATGTCTTTATCTATTCGTCATTTATCTATTCTATTTTATCCAAATGTCATTTTCTCTTTTCTATTTTATCCAAATGTCATTTATCTATTTATCAAATGTCATTTTCTATTCTATTTATCAATGTCATTTATCTATTCTATTTATCCAAATGTCATTTTCTATTCTATTTATCAAATGTCATTTCTCTATTCTTTTTATCCAAATGTCATTTCATTTTCTCAATTCTATTTATCCAAATGTCATTTTATTATTCTAATGTCATTTTATCTATTTTATCCAATGTCATTTTTCTTCTATTTTCAAATGTCATTTATCTTCTAATCCAAATGTCATTTCATTCTATTTCATCCAAATGTCATTTTCTCTATTCTATTTTATCCAAATGTCATTTTATCTATTTATCCAAATGTCATTTTATTCTATTTATCCAAATGTCATTTTATCTATTCTGTTTATCCAAATGTCATTTTATCTATTCTAAATGTCATGTTTATCCAAATGTCATTTTCTCTATTCTATTTTATCCAAATGTCATCTATTTTATCCAAATGTCATTTATCTATTCTCTTTTATCCAAATGTCATTTTATCCACTATTTTATCCTTTTATCTATTCTATTTTATCCAAATGTCATTTTATCTATTCCAGTTTTTCTCTATTCTATGTCATTTTATCTATTCTATTTTATCCAAATGTCATTTTATCTATATGTCCCTTTTCTCTATTCCATTTGTTCTCTAATCTTTCCCCGCACTTGCAACTTACAGTAAGAGAGGGAGAGGATGTGCAGGAGGTTCCAGCGGCCAGTCCCAGGCGGGATGACGTCATCGAGTCGTTTCGCCATATCAGGTCATGTGATCAAGCCAGGTCAGCACTCAGCAAAGGTCACTCCAACATATCTGGTAAATAGGTTTTCTATGTAAATAGCCTTATGAAGAGAACACACATACACGCACACAAACAAACACACACACACACACACACATACACACACACACGCACGCACGCAGGCACTGGCGTCTAGAAGGACGTAGGTGCAAGTTTTATATCACAAATATTTGCATTAATAATATATAATGTATTTATTAAACACACACACATATATACATATATATACACACACACATACACACACACACACATACACACACACACACACACACACACACACACACACACACACACACACACACACACACACATATATATATATATATATATATATATATATATATATATATATATATATATATATATATAATTTATATATATATATATATAATATATATATATATATATATATATATATATAATATATATCAGTCCATCTAGGTTGGCTTCCTACTTTGATTCTGTACGAATCGTAAGAATCAACTATCTGATATGTTTTAACGGCCAAATAAAAGCTAATGTTTCCAAAGCTGTTTTGCTGTAATGTTTTTCGCTAGAGACTTTTACTTGAGAACAGCTTCTAAAGTCACGTATGAGGCCTTTATTTCTAAAGTAAAAAGTTTATTGAAATTAGGGAGTACTAAAGTAGGAGCTTCTGTGGAGTACGTTTTTACAAAGTTGCTTCATTTGACCGACTGAGGGGGGCTTCTTTTGGTAAAAGGCCGGTAAGAGTGTGGGAAAGTTTGGCTATATCTTTAACAAAAGGTTTTTAGGATCTTTCTAAATAAAGGAAAGACTATTTGCTTGGTTGTGGAAAATTAAGAATAGCATCAACCTTCAATCTCTATATGGAAAAAAAACATAAATTTCTTAGGGTTAGTGGTTAA
>NW_020869222.1:910793-915793 GCF_003789085.1 Penaeus vannamei
GAGAATGGAAAATTATCAACCTATTCAAGTCTATACAGTAATGCCATGTATAGTGAGTATCTTGATATTTGTTGAGTGAAACAATATTTGAACAAGGACTTCCTATACCAAAAGGAGCGAAACGACAGCGCACGATCCCTTCTCTATATCACTATGCGGAGAGAGAATGAGAGAAAATGAAGAGTATTTGCCAAATGATCTTATAATAAAAATTACGTGTACCCAAAATCAAAGTCCTGACTGAACAAATGTCGTATCTCGGCCACAGTTTCTTTCGCAACACTGCCAAAATAGGCTCGTCAGAAACCCGAAGACTCGTTGTGCTCGTGTGGAAATGCCCGATATTTACGGCCGGATCTATCCCTACGTCATCAAACACGAGTCTGGCTTCCTGGCTTATGTTCTCCATGTGCAGGATGTAGTCGTATTTTTCCCCACACGGGTTGCATATGCAGGTCTGGGGCGTCCAGTGCTTGTCGAGAAGCCCGTGATCTCGAGACCACAGAACGTGATGAAGGAAATCCGGAAAGCTGAAGGAGGCGTTGTAGAAAAGACCTTTATAACGCCCCTTATTTTCTCTATGAGGCACCAGCGCTTCTTCTAGGCTGCCGGTGTTGAAGAGCAGTGATAGCTTGCACGGGTTGGACACGTTCCTCACGCTCTCGAACCTTTCTGAAAGCCAAGGAGAGGGTGCGATGTCGCCTCGAGACACGAGGGCGGGGAGCCAGAAGGAGGCCCAGCGAGTCTCCCACGCCTGCCCGCTGCTCGTGGCCGCCCGCCGCGGAGTCGTAGGCCGAGATCGGGGCGCCGTTGAGGTACTTGTCCCTGTAATACAAGCAGCATTTATGATCGAAATCTATATAGCAGAGTCACAGGTAAGATAAATTAATAGAATAACACACACACACACTTAATATAATATATATATATATATATATATATATATATATATATATATATATATATATATATATATGTGTGTGTGTGTGTGTGTGTGTGTGTGTGTGTGTGTGTGTGTGTGTGTGAGTATACATATACATATACAGACCCCAAGATGGAATCGAGGACTATTCCGAAACTGTTGTCTCACTTTCTTCAATAATCTAGTTTGTGCATTGTGGGATTTTCCACCATAGTATCAACACGGTAGAGTGTTTTTCCATTCATATATACTTATATCATATAAGGACCTGGCCACCTACCGCATGAACTCGAGGCTTAGTCAACATGTTTCTCTACGAACGTGGCCGCTACGTCCCCGTGGCTATGGAACTAACTTTGAACTTTGAATTGACGGAATCGGTAAAATGCTCCAGAAATAATACACCATCCTTCACAAAAGTATAGTCCATTTATTACTTTACGTATGACAAGGCTTACCTGTATGCAGACACGAGACGAGATAAAGGATGTCTCACGCTGACAATGCTGACTCTCCTCTCACCTGCTGACAACTTAGTGGAGAGTCCTGGAAGCAGTCTGCGCCAGGAGGAGGAACCACACTGAAGACACACACATATATATATTTTTTTGCCGTTGATTTCTAAAGGGTCTCACCTCCGAGGCATTATCATTATGAATTGTCGCTTGCTATGCCAAGGCAGGGGACAAGGTGCGACGTGACTGGTGCAGAGCGAGTCGCCACTGATATGGCCGAGTTAATCCTCCTGCGGTGTTCGACTCAAATTTGGTCATGTCGCGACTCTCTCGCGTCCCTGCGCCGACACACTGAAATGAGTGCTGAGGGCAGAGACAGGTTTAAAGGCGAACAGGGTGGGGGTCCTTACGTAAGATATATACGAAGTACTTCAGCTGCGGTAAACATATCAAAATTTCATATAGTATTATCTGTTTCTATCTTATATTTGTTTCAATATTCATACTGTCAAGGGATGATAGCAACATGCTTTGGGAGACAGTTGCAACACCCCGGCTACAACCAGCTAAAGATACAGCTGTCTCAAGTAGAGGGAGAAACACTGAACTCTACAAAAGATAAGCACTCCCGCATAGTTATAATGTAGGGAGGCTGTTGTAGTCCGAGTCAGTGTAAGTGAAGTGGACTACGGATATTCCGACTACAAGAGTTAAAAAAAAGAAAAATGTATATATAATATAAATATATATGTATATATATATATATATATATATATATATATATATATATAAATATATGTATATATAAATATATGCATATATAATATATATATATATAAATATATATATGTATATATGTATGTATGTATGTAAATATATATATATATATATATATATTATATATATTATATATGTATATATATATATGTATGTATATATATATTATATATATATATATATATATATATATATATATATATATATATATATTATATATATATATATATATATATATATGTGTGTGTGTGTGTGTGTGTGTGTGTGTGTGTGTGTGTATATTATATATATATATATATATATATATATATATTATATATATATATACACACATACACACACATACACACATACACATATATATATATATATATATATATATATATATATATATACACACACACACACATATATGTAGATATGCACACACATATATTCATATGTGTGTGTTGTGGGTATGTCGAGAAATTACTCCACTCAACTCATTCTGAGCTCTGCTTACTCTCCCAAGGCCCTATTCACCCCCACGCCTCTCTCCTCCTTCTCCGAATATGTTCCTCTGATTTACTATTTCATCATCTTCAATCGTTTCCTTAATCTCTTCTTATCTCTTCTTTCCCCAAATAATTCTTTGAGTTGCGTTTGCATCTGTGCGTATTTCTCTTCTTCGTCACTTTCATTTATTTCACTTTTTCCTTTATTTTATTAGGGATTAGATAATAGCTTTGAAGTGATTGTGTGCGTGTGAATAAATCGCAATGTGACTTTATTCGCAAGATTAGTTGAAGTTGTGTCTCGGTTGGGTGAAGGCGCGTCTGCATTTGCTAAAAGAAACCCTTTGGTAAGTCTATGTTCTATGACGCCTTTATTTTTCCCTTCGTTTGGCTGGTGCTCTGCAATATCTCCTATTTAAATTTCGAAGCTGGAGACATGTGGGAATGAATGTGTCGTCCATACTTTCATCATTTAACCACATTGGAAAAAATATATGTGTGCTATATCACAATCTTATCAAAGTTATGACTGACATATTGTTTTGTATTCAATATCAGGTGATTCTGCAGTTTAAAATCTCCGTAAAGTATGGAAGAAAAAACACTACATTCTCAATGTATAAATATACATAGAAAATAGACATAGCTAATACACATGTACATGAAAAGGGTGAGGGACACTGGACCCAATTTGGCTTAAATGCGATATCTCTCCAACCTGCCGGTCACGTTCCTCTCGAATCGCCTCCCACATAGAGGTCTTCCTGTCGCTATGTGCTTCGTTATCTCGGGGGTTCCCTCTCCGCCGTACTTCCCCCTGCAGCAAGTATTGTTTTGTCAATCATCAGAAAATAATCTATTGTTTTCTTATTCGCAAATGTTTATATCTGTTTCCATGACAACATATAGCCAAGGAACAGAACTCTAGAGATAGAGATATAGAAATATTCAGAGATTAGGATGTAAACAAAAAGATAGAAATATAGCCTATGGAAATAGTGAACAGAGCTCATTGCGACAAATATAGAAAAGGCATGATTGAAAAAATATTTTCACAGCCCCAGAGATGTAATTAAGTATAGCTTCGCTAGAATACTTATAAAAAGATAAAAATTGAGATACATACAGATAAAAATATAGAGATAGAGATACCTAAAACAGATATTTATACATACAGAAATAAAAACAATAACAATTATATGCTGAAGAGAGAGGGGGAAGTTACCTTATTACTAGTAAAGAGAAAGATTATCATTCATGAGCATTTTAGCTCTACAAGGTTTCACAGTTCTCAACCAGTGAAATTATATATGAAAAAGCCACAACTTTTAGTTAGTAACAGACAAAATATTTGCTGAACGTGCAGTAGTGGTAAACGCCTTGACAGTTAAAGCCGTTCAGAGAGAGGGGGTGCGTCTCGTTCAATTCAGAGTGGATCATGATGATTTGAAGTGAATGTATAACTTTCTGTGCCATCTCCTCGGACTTGCAGATGTTTCCAGCATATCCTAACTTAAATAGCGTCCGCCAAATAAGGTATATCTTAAGTATGGTGTGTTAGTAGTTCTTTATCGTGAGTGCTAGGTGGGTTTTGGCATTTTCGTGTCTTCTCCCTGTCCTTTTCAAACTTTTTTTCCTCGTCTCCTTGTCTCTCGCTATATCGGTGAAAGTTGATTTGGGTTTTTAACTGTACAAGGGTAGATAGGAATGCCCTTTGGCCCAATAAGTTCATCTATAAACTTCTCTCGGCTTGTGACTGTTATCATGGCTTTATTTCAATGATGATTAGTTAAAGAAGTTTTAAAAAACAACTGAAACTGGCTTAACCACTAACCCTAAGAAATTTATGTTTTTTCCATATAGAGATTGAAAGGTTGATGCTATTCTTAATTTTCCACAACCAAGCAAATAGTCTTTCCTTTATTTAGAAAGATCCTAAAAACCTTTGTTAAAGATATAGCCAAACTTTCCCACACTCTTACCGGCCTTTTACCAAAAGAAGCCCCCCTCAGTCGGTCAAATGATAGCAACTTGATATTTGTAAAAACGTACTCCACAGAAGCTCCTACTTTAGTACTCCCTAATTTCAATAAACTTTTTACTTTAGAAATAAAGGCCTCAACATGACTTTAGAAGCTGTCCTCAAGTAAAAGTCTCTAGCGAAAAATTACAGGAAACTTAGCTTTTATTTCCGTTAAAACATATCAGATAGTTGATTCTTTACGATATCCGTACAGAATCTAAGACTTCTAGTGGAAGCCAACCTAGATGGACTGATACATTATATATATATATATATATATATATATATATATATATATATAATATATATATATAATATATATATATATA
>NW_020869222.1:920793-923789 GCF_003789085.1 Penaeus vannamei
TGAGGATGGAGAGAGAAGAGAGAGAGAGAGAGAGAGAGAGAGAGAGAGAGGGGGGGGGGGGAGAGAGAGAGAGAGTACAAAACCATTGGGGCGGTTCGCTTTCGTCCGGGAATGGCGGATGCTTCAGCTGACCGTGTCTTTGCTGTGTCTGGCCTTCTTGCCTACTCTGTGGTAAGTTTCGATGAGATTTCTGTGATACAACTTTCGATATCTGTGTCTATCTCTCACTATCTATTTATCTCTTTCTCTGTCTGTCTGTCTGTTTCAGTCTTTCTGTCTCTGTCTGTCTCTCTCTCTCTCTCTATCTCGTTAAAGTAGAAAGTCCCTAAAGTTCTTGACGGAAAAGTCTGGTGTGATAGAGCCTGAACTCCTTCCTTCGTCAATGTCTTCTCCTTTTCCTTAACCCTTCTCTTCCCATCCATCCTCCATCATCCAGCCGCTTCTCTTTCTATCATCCATCTTCTCCCACCCTCCTCCTCCCCTCCTCCTCCCTCCTCCCTCCTCCTCCTCTCCTCCCTCCTTCACCTCCACCTCTGGATTATCCTATTAGGTTCATGGACGAGTCGCCTCGGTGGCTGGCCGTGAGGGGCAGCACCGGCGCGCCCTCCGAGTGCTGCAGAGGGCCGCCAGGTGGAACGGGGTCGCCCTCCCCCCGAGGACGAGCTTCTGCTCCTGCTCAAGGACGGAGTCAAGGACGAGGTGCGAGCGCGTGCTTGTGCGCATGTGTAAAAGGAACACACTTTATCATATATATATATATATATATATATATATATATATATATATATATATATATGTGTGTGTGTGTGTGTGTGTGTGTGTGTGTGTGTGTGTGTGTGTGTGTGTGTGTGTGTGTGTGTGTGTCAATAATTTTTTTATCAATTTTCTCGAAATATAAATCCTGTCACTCATCATGCTTCTGAATATACAATACAAGACAGAAGAATAATCCTGGTTCATAATCCTTTTATTTATTGTATTTCTTTTATCACTTGATCCCGTGACGTAGGCAATGGTACGCCCGCACCAAACGCCCGCGCCCACCCGCGAGAGGCTGGTTCAGAAGGCGTTTGGATGAAGCATTTATTCTTTTCAGGCAGGTCCACTTTTCCCTCTTCCTCCCTCCCCTTCCTCTCCTCCTATTCTCTTTTCTATTCCTCCTCCTCCTCCTCCTTATCCTTCTTCATTCCTTCCTCATCGTCCTCCTCCTCCTCCTCCTCTTCCTTCTGAAAAACTTCCTTATACATTGCTGAAATATATCATACGATTCTTTATATGAATGAAAAATCTTGTATATCTTGTCTGTATATTTTGATTTCGTGGAAATATTGCAATTTCTCTGACATATTTCGCTATGTCGGTTACTGAAAGCGTGCAGAGGATGTAGTCTCAAACCCACAGAATTATTTTTGATTATAAGAGCAATATGAATGGTATTAGTAATAGTGATAAAATTAACGAAGATGACAATGATAGTAAAGACAATATATCCTCCTACAAAGACGATACTCATTTTGCTTCTCCACCACTCCCCACACCCCCTCACACCCCTCGCCCCCTCACCCAACAGAACCCCCCGCCTTCGCACCATCACCCTCAGCCTGTACACCAACTACCTACTGGTGGGTGCTGTGTACTTCGGCCTCTCGCTCAGCGGCGGCGACCTGAGCTCCGACCCGTTCCTGTACATGGTGCTGACGGGGGTCGTGGAGCTGCCGGCCTACACGCTGGTCATCCCCCTGGTGGCTCGCTACGGCAGGAGGGCTCCCGTTGTCGCCTTCTTCTTCATGGGCGCCGTGGCTCTTCTCGCTCTGCCCTTCGTGCCCACGGTGAGTGAGGTTGTCTGGGGTGGAGGTTTTGTTTCATGAAATATGTATAGGTTTCATAATGAAAAATCTGAGAAAAATGAAAGCATGATTTCCTTCTTTCTCATCTTGTTCTTTTTTGTTCGTGTTGTTTCTTATGCCAAACAAAATTAGGAATTTACTGTCTACAAACATGTCTTCAGTCAATACCAAGAAGTTTCCCTGACAATCAAAACAGGAAAGTAAAACATTTAGCATAGATTACCCTTCAAAAAATATAATAGAAAACGTTATTTAAAAATTATAAGGGAAACTAAAATAATATTTAATTTTCCTCTCAGGTAGTGGGGAATCGATGACCTTAGCGCTTATGGGGAAGATGAGTATCGCTTCGGCCTTCCAGATCCTCGACTTTTACTCCTCAGAGCTCTTTCCCACCGAGGTTAGGACGAGGGGCATGAGCACAGCCCTTGTCATGTCAAGGGTGGGGTCTACTTGTTCGCCTTTCATCACGGACTACTTGGTAAGTTTTTTTTTCTTCTTTTTTCTTTTTTTTCTTTTCTTATTTTCTTTATTTTTACAGGATAAAATCATGGTGAATGTTATTATTATTTTTTTATGGGAAGGGAAATATTATGTAAGTAGTTTGAATGAGCTTGGATGTGTTTTAGATTTTTACCAATCACTCTGCATGACAGCAAGATATGACAGTCTTCTTGCTTTTTGTTTAAATCTCTATGATTTTTATAACGCTCTCTCTCCCTCCCTCTCTTTTCCTCCCTTCCTCATTCCTTCCCTGTTCCTTCCTACCTCCCTCTCTTTTCTTCCTCCCTCCCCTCCCTCCCCTCTCTTTTCCTTCCTCCCTCCCTCTCTTTTCCTTCCTCCCCCCTTCTTTCCTCCTTCCCTCCCTCCCTTCGTCTTTCCTTCCTTCTCCTCCCTCTTTTTCTTTCTTCTTCGCCAGGAGCCCCTTGTACCCGTGGGCGGCCGTCAGCACGTGTTTCGGGGCGGCGTCCGGTGCTCCGGGTGGCCACGCTCGCCTGCCGGAGACGGCTGCACGTGCCTGCTCCCGGAACAAGCCGCACCACACACCTGGAGGAAGACGGGAGATCAGGACCAGCGTAACTCCGTGTCTGCGCAGGCATTTACTTTGGAGTTGTTCGTCTGTTCTTTCTCTTTACATCCGTTGTTATA
>NW_020869222.1:923889-933889 GCF_003789085.1 Penaeus vannamei
AGGTAATCTTTGATTCAGACCGTTTGGTAAGCGGTGTTGGTGCCTGTGACTTGGCGGTGACAAAGGTATTGGCGTTACTAGATACACATATTATACTAGATGCAGTGCTCAATAGATACAAAATATTATGGAATAGATACAAATATTATGACAGTGCTCAGTAGCAAAATATTATGAATATAAAATATTATGACAGTGCTCAGATACAAAATATTATGACAGTGCTCAGATACAAAATATTATGCAATAGACACATTTATTATGACAATAGATGCTGACAGTGCTCAGCAGATACAAAATATTATGACAGTGCTCAGTAGATACAAAATATTATGACAGTGCTCAATAGATACAAATATTATGACAATGCTCAATAGATACAAATTATAATGACAATGTTCAGTTTCAATTGTTTGTTCATGTTACTATATTTGTTTTTGTAACTACATACATATGCTTATAGATAGACTGGTTGATAGATAGAGACATTCATCTACTTAAATCCTTATTCACGTACTTCATATTTACTGGGAAAGACAATACATAAAGATAGATAGATTGATAGAGAGAGACATTCTTCTACTTAAATCCTTATTCAAGTATTTCATATTTACAGGGAAAGAGACAATATATAAAGATAGATTGATAGATAGAGACATTCATCTACTTAAATCCTTATTCATTTACTTCATATTTACCGAGAAGAGACAAACGTAGATATGAATCCGCAGAACATTAAGGCCCCTTGTATCCACTGTAGTTCCAGCTTGCCTGCGGTTGGGAGTACCTTCGCTCGACGTACCAAAGCATCTACATGTTCGGCGTCACGATCGGGGCGCCGTTCAACGGGGTTCTGGCCGACAGGTGAGCGGCTCTCGTTTGGGAACGGCCTGGTGGTGGTGGTGGTGGGGGGGGGGGGTTCTTGTCCTTTGCTGTTTGGGGTTAATGTGTTCGGCTTTTTTTTTTTTTTTATCTCCTTTCTTTCGTCTTTTTGTGTTACTGTATGTTTCTCGGTATTTATTTGTATGTGCGCGTGTAAGATTGTGTATATATGTGTGTGTGTGTGGTTGTGTGTGTGTCTAAGATTTCTCATTCCCATAGATACAGACATTCATAATTCTCACAATACTCCCGAGAAACGTTAAGAACGGGCGGAAAATCTAATAAATGAAAATAAACTTTACAGTATTTTTGACTATCTGGCAATAAAAAAATAACTGGTTCGTAGTTTTGTCTACTAATCTCTAACCACATGACTAACGTTTTTTTTTTTCTTTGGCAACGCGTTTAGGTCTGAAACCCTATTTATAACCCCCTCCTAAAGCGAAAGATGAGTTGCGTTTGGTTAAACTTGTTTTTATATGCTATATCATAACAGGAGTCCAGGTTTATAGTTCTTAGGCCTTTTTGTGCCTATCCATAATTGCAATAATTATAATCAGAGTATAAACATAACTGGGGACCATGTGTTTAAAAGCTATAACCAAACCTTTTCTACATTAAGGATGATTTTTTATTATTAAAAAGTGAATTTTCGTATATCCACATATCTAGTCTGTTTTGCATAGCCATACTTTCTCTTCTAAGAATTGGAAAATTTAATGTCAGCAGCTTATACTATAAAAAAGAGTATCAGACCTTAATTTCATCTTAGGGATATAGAATCCAAAATAACTTAAAATTCTACCATTAAACAGGTACGGGCGTAAGATGACCATGGCCGTGGGTTTTGTCGCCTACTCCGCCCTGGCCATCGGCTCCTGCTGGATCCCCAACCTCTCGGCTCTCCTGCTCTCGCGCTTTCTCATGGGCGCCGTCGACCCCACGATACTGAAGACGGGATATATACTAGGTGAGGGGTGGCGGAGGAGGGAGAAGGCAAGGGAAAAGGAACAGGTAGAGAAGGAGGGGAGAAGGTATAGGAAAGGCAGTGGACAGAGATACAGATGGCAATAACGATGAGGATGGAAGGGTGGAGAGAGAGAGAGAGAGAGAGAGAGAGAGAGAGAGAGAGAGAGAGAGAGAGAGAGAGAGGGGGGGGGGTGAGAGAGAGAGATAGATAGGTAGAAAGAGATAGAGAGAAAGTACAAAACCATTTAGAGCGTTATCAATTTTCGCAGGCATGGAGGTCGCGGATCCCAAGTGGCGCATGCATATCGGCATTGCATTGTTTCTGCCATGGGCGCTTAGTCTCATGGCGTGGGGCGGGTTCGCTTACCTCGTCCGGGAATGGCGGATGCTTCAGCTGACCGTGTCTTTGCTGTGTCTGGCCTTCTTGCCTACTCTGTGGTAAGTTTCGATGAGATTTCTGTGATACAACTTTCGATATCTGTGTCTATCTCTCACTATCTATTTATCTTTTCTGTCTGTCTGTCTGTCTGTTTCAGTCTGTCTGTCTCTCTCTCTCTCTCTCATCTGCAAAGTTCACAAAGAGTCACTAAAGTTGACGGAAAAGTCCTGGTGTGATAGACCCTGAACTCGTTCCTTCGTCAATGTCTTCTCCTTTTCCTTAACCCTTCTCTTCCCACCTCCATCATCCAGCCGCTTCTCTTTTCTATCCATCTTCTCCTCCTCCTCCTCTCCTCCTCCTTCTCCTCCCTCTCCTCCTCCTTCCTCCTCTTTCACCTCCTCCTCCTCCTCCTTCACCTCTCTGGATTATCCTATTAGGTTCATGGACGAGTCGCCTCGGTGGCTGGCCGTGAGGGGGCAGCACCGGCGCGCCCTCCGAGTGCTGCAGAGGGCCGCCAGGTGGAACGGGGTCGCCCTGCCCCCCGAGGACGAGCTTCTGCTCCTGCTCAAGGACGGAGTCAAGGACGAGGTGCGAGCGCGTGCTTGTGCGCATGTGTAAAAGGAACACACTTTATTTTATATATATATATATATATATATATATATATATATATATATATATATATATATGTGTGTGTGTGTGTGTGTGTGTGTGTGTGTGTGTGTGTGTGTGTGTGTGTGTGTGTTGTGTGTGTGTGTGTGTGTGTGTGTGTGTGTGTGTGTTTATATATAATTTTTTTTTTTTTTTATCAATTTTCCTCGAAATATAAATCCTGTCACTAATCATGCTTCTGAATATACAATACAAGACAGAAGAATAATCCTGGTTCATAATCCTTTTATTTATTGTATTTCTTTTATCACTTGATCCCGTGACGTAGGCAATGGTACGCCCGCACCAAGACGCCCGCGCCCACACCGCGAGAGGCTGGTTCAGAAGGCGTTTGGATGAAGCATTTATTCTTTTCAGGCAGGTCCACTTTTCCCTCTTCCTCCCTCCCCTTCCTCTCCTCCTATTCTCTTTTCTATTCCTCCTCCTCCTCCTCCTTATCCTTCTTCATTCCTTCCTCATCGTCCTCCTCCTCCTCCTCTTCCTTCTGCCAAACTTTCCTTATACATTGCTGAAATATATCATACGATTCTTTATATGAATGAAAAATCTTGTATATCTTGTCTGTATATTTTGATTTCGTGGAAATATTGCAATTTCTCTGACATATTTCGCTATGTCGGTTACTGAAAGCGTGCAGAGGATGTAGTCTCAAACCCACAGAATTATTTTGATTATAAGAGCAATATGAATGGTATTAGTAATAGTGATAAATTAACGAAGATGACAATGATAGTAAAGACAATATATCCTCCTACAAAGACGATACTCATTTTGCTTCTCCACCACTCCCCCACACCCCTCACACCCTCCCCCTCACCCAACAGAACCCCCCGCCTTCGCACCATCACCCTCAGCCTGTACACCAACTACCTACTGGTGGGTGCTGTGTACTTCGGCCTCTCGCTCAGCGGCGGCGACCTGAGCTCCGACCCGTTCCTGTACATGGTGCTGACGGGGGTCGTGGAGCTGCCGGCCTACACGCTGGTCATCCCCCTGGTGGCTCGCTACGGCAGGAGGGCTCCCGTTGTCGCCTTCTTCTTCATGGGCGCCGTGGCTCTTCTCGCACTGCCCTTCGTGCCCACGGGTGAGTGAGGTTGTCTGGGGTGGAGGTTTTGTTTCATGAAATATGTATAAGGTTTCATAATGAAAAATCTGAGAAAAATGAAAGCATGATTTCCTTCTTTCTCATCTTGTTCTTTTTTGTTCGTGTTGTTTCTTATGCCAAACAAAATTAGGAATTTACTGTCTACAAACATGTCTTCAGTCATACCAAGAAGTTTCCCTGACAATCAAACAGGAAAGTAAAACATTTAGCATAGATACCCTTCAAAAATAATATATAGAAAACGTTATTTTAAAATTATAAGGGGACTAAATAATATTTAATTTTCCTCTCAGGTAGTGGGGAATCGATGACCTTAGCGCTTATGGGGAAGATGAGTATCGCTTCGGCCTTCCAGATCCTCGACTTTTACTCCTCAGAGCTCTTTCCACCGAGGTTAGGACGAGGGGCATGAGCACAGCCCTTGTCATGTCAAGGGTGGGGTCTACTTGTTCGCCTTTCATCACGGACTACTTGGTAATTTTTTTCTTCTTTTTTCTTTATTTTTAACAGGAATAAATCATGGTGAATGTTATTATTATTTTTTTTATGGGAAGGGAATATTATGTAAGTAGTTTGAATGAGCTTTTGGTGTTTTAGATTTTTACCAATCACTCTGCATGACAGCAAGATATGACAGTCTTCTTGCTTTTTGTTTAAATCTCTATTTTTATAACTCTCTCTCCCTCCCTAATTCCTTCCTCCCTTTCCTCCTCTTCCTTATTTTCTTCCTTCCTCCCTCTCTTTTTTCCCCTCCCTTTCCCTCCTCCTCGCCAGGGCCCCTTGTACCCGTGGGCGCCGTCAGCAGTGTTCGGGGCGGCGTCGGTGCTCGCGGGCTGGCCACTCGCCCTGCCGGAGACGCTGCACGTGCCTCTCCCGGACACCATCGCACACCTGGAGGAGCGGGAGATCAGGACCAGGTAATTCGGCTGGAGGTTTACTTTGGAGTTGTTCGTCTGTTCCTTTCTTTATCATCCGTTTTTTATTATTATTATTTATTTATTATTTATTTTGTTATTGATGTTATCTGTGTTGTTAAGATCATTATCGTTATCGGTATGATCTCTTCTGTTATTATTTTATTATTCATTTCCTGTTGTTGTTATTTTTTTTTTTTTTTTTTTTTTTTTGTCTCCCCTAGTTTACTGTTTTTGCTGTCTTTTCTGTTTGTTTCTTACCTTTTTCTTTGAGTGTTCTTTGTTGCTTTTTCATTTCGAGGAAAACATATATATATATATATATATATTTTTTCTTTTTTACCGGTATAATGATTTTGTATGGGATTTTAAAATATAACTCTTGTCGACCAAGAGCTCTTACATTAATATCTGTGATCTCTGTAAAACAACATGAAATAAAGTGTGGAAAGCTCTCTAGGAAATAATATTTGCGATTGATCATTACTTACGTCAGAGAAATTAGGAAGAGTATGAGAGATAGACAGGCGCCTGACTGACTTATATACGGACAGACAGGTAAACAGACAGATTGACGGACAGATAAACATATAAGACTGACTGACTGACAGAAGGAAAGACAGACAGACTGACTGACTGACAGAAGGAAAGACAGACTGACGGACAGATAAACATATAAAACTGACTGACTGACAGAAGGAAAGACAGAAAGAAAGACAGACAGAGACAGACTGATAAACAAACGGAAAGATAGACTAAAAGACATATAAACAAAAAGACAGACTGAGACAGACAGACAAACCGAAAGATAAACTAACTGAAGCGACGACATACATAATTATAGCTTTGAGTCCTATTTCCCTTCCTTCCAACAGCGGGTTCCTGCGACTCCCTGTCCGCGATCCCAGAATCCCTACCATTTACGTCAGCCAAGTGGATTAGGGGATTCCACTCCTAGGGGATTCCACTCCAAGGGGGGGATTCCAAAGGGGATTCCACTCCTAGGGGGGGATTCCACTCCTAGGGGATTCCACTCCTAGGGGATTCCACTCCTAGGGGATTCCTCCAAGGGGATTCCACTCTAGGGGATTCCACTCCAAGGGGATTCCACTCCAGGGGGATTCCACTCCAGGGGATTCCACTCCAAGGGATTCCACTAGGGGATTCCACTCCTTCCACTCCCACTCCAAGGGGATTAGGGGATTCCACTCCCACTCCTAGGGATTCCACTCCAAGGGGGGGGATTCACTCCAAGGGGATTCCACTCCAAGGGGACTCCTAGGGATTCCACTCCGGGGATTCCACTCCAAGGGGATTCCACTCCCACTCCAAGGGGAGGGGATTCCACTCCAAGGGGATTCCACTCCAAGGGGGGGTTCCACTCCAAGGGGATTCCAAGGGGGGGATTCCACTCCTAGGGGGGGATTCCACTCCAAGGGGATTCCACTCCTAGGGGATTCCAGGGATTCCACTCCAGGGGATTCCAAGGGATTCCACTCCTAGGGATTCCACTCCTAGGGGATTCCACTCCTAGGGGATTCCACTCCAGGGATTCCAGGGGATTCCACTCCTAGGGGATTCCACTCCAAGGGGATTCCACTCCAGGGGATTCCACTCCATTCCACTCCAGGGGATTCCACTCCAAGGGGATTCCACTCCAAGGGGATTCCACTCCAGGGGATTCCACTCCGGGGATTCCACTCCAAGGGATTCCACTTCAAGGGGATTCCACTCCTAGGGGATTCCACTCCTAGGGGATTCCACTCCAAGGGGATTCCACTCCTAGGGGATTCCACTCCTAGGGGATTCCACTCCTAGGGGATTCCACTCCAAGGGGATTCCACTCCAAGGGGATTCCACTCCAAGGGGATTCACTCCTAGGGGATTCCAAGGGATTCCACTGGGGATTCCACTCCAAGGGGATTCCAAGGGGATTCCACTCCAGGGGATTCCACTCCAGGGGATTCCACTCCAAGGGATTCCACTCCTAGGGGATTCCACTCCAAGGGGATTCCACTCCAAGGGGATTCCACTCCAAGGGGATTCCACTCCGGATTCCACTCCTAGGGGATTCCAAAGGGGATTCCAAGGGGATTCCACTCCAAGGGGATTTTGCCGACTACGAGTAACGGTGTAGATGATTGACTTTATGAAATGCTTTGTATATGTTGAAGATTTTCGATAGAGTCGAAAATTGAAATTAAAATGATGTAACGTGAGTGTTCACTTCACTGGCAACACCGACAACAGGGTGAGTCACAGGGATATGTACATATCTTTTCCGTATAAACACACTTAATAACAAATGGATGTATATGAATTTTGTCCCGAAAAAGTCTTAATATGATATGCATATGCTGCATGTCCTCCACTAATACCTCTTGACCTGTTACCTGATCGCCTCCATTTGGTGTCTGTATTACCCTCATACTTGTATTTAACCCCATTCATTATAACTATTCATTATCAGATAAGGAATTTCTAACTGCGTGGTGAAAAGAATATGTTAGATTATCAGATAAGGAATTTCTCAGAGTAATCAAATAATATAATGTTAATGATGATAATAATTACAATGATAATTACAATAACTATCATAAGACCAAAAAAAAAAAAAAAAAAAAAAAAAATCTTAATATTAGGAACTGCGATCACTCTCAATTGTTAACATTAATGTCACATTGTCGCATGGAAATGTTTACACTAAAATTAGTATACAAATATTCTTCCTAAAAAAATAAACATTATGTACATTTTACTTCAATTCTTTTTCGTATCCTAAGAGCTCGGAAATCAATGGTTTTGTCCCAGAAAAGCCTTCAGGTGAAGTGAAGTCATATTTTCCTGTCAACCTTTATTTAAACTCTGAACTCCAACGACCTGACTGAAAAAAATGGTTAACCCTCCGGCGCAATGACCAGTAAATGTTGCATGACCTTTGGGAACTCTGAGAGAGAGAGAGAGAGAGAGAGAGAGAGAGAGGAATAATGATTTTGATATGTCGTCCTCGCTGTAACTACTGTAACGATAATATGACCTCGACATTTTAACCGTAGAACCTAACTATATATATACTTAAGAGTTTAGAGAGAGAGAGAGAGAGAGAGAGAGAGAGAGAGAGAGAGAGAGAGAGAGAGAGAGAGAGAGAGAGAGAGAGAGAGAGAGAGAGAGAGAGAGAGAGAGAGAGAGAGAGAGAGAGAGAGAGAGAGAGAGAGAGAGAGAGAGGAGAGAGAGAGAGAGAGAGAGAGAGAGAGAGAGAGAGAGAGAGAGAGAGAGAGAGAGGAGAGAGAGAGAGAGAGAGAGAGAGAGAGAGAGAGAGAGAGAGAGAGAGAGAGAGAGAGAGAGAGAGAGGAAAAAGAGAGTTTGTGCTTATATGTGTGTGTAATAATAATTTAGGGTTTGGTGGGACAGGCTCTTGTGACATCAGCCAAATTGTGGTTTGTCTGTTTATTATGCTTCTAAACTACCCCCTGTGTGCGAGGAATGGCCGGGGTTGCCATCCACTGTCAGGGCGGGGAGTTGAACGCAAGACAGCAAGACGAGAACGTATGTGTGTGTGTGTGTTGCCGAAATATACCAAGCTTAAATTCACTAAATTCCTGATTACGTCAATTTTAGGCAATAAAACCACCAATCCCTCCCTTCTAATATTCATGAATTTTCTTTTCTGCACCTTCCTTTTGATTCGACTGCTTCATTTCTTTCATAAATGTCACCCCTAGACTAATTTTGGTGCCGTCTCTACACCTCAAAAATCGTAATGATAAACAAGTGACAATGGATGCGATGCGAAGTCACAGAATACGATTATTCAGGTACTTTTAACATTCTACTGGAAGCATCCTTGGCGTTTTCCTTTTGATATGAAAATAACTGCGTATTAAGTAGTTTAATGGTTTTCTATTGACCTTTTTTATATGATATAAGGAAGAATAATTTCTTTTACGAAAACTTTGTACTTCGAAGTTTTCGTATTTTGTTTCTACTGTGTATTGATATATTCATCTATTGATCTATATGTTCATCTATTAAGTTATCTATCAATATTTCCATCTTTATGTATAAATATGTGTGTGTATGTGAGATAGATAGATAGAGAGAGAATATACACAGTTAAAGACACATCGTTCAGTTTTTAGGAATTAGAAAGAATATAGTGCAACTACAATTTGCAAACAGAAAAATCAAAAGCAGGTGCGGTCAATATCTGATGCACTTAAAAAATCACACACAGGAGAGGACACACGGTTAACTAATATTAAAGCGAGTAGGTAGCTATGATCTTGTAGCGGATGACAAGGTAGCAAAGCGTGAGTAATTGCTTAATCAAATAGTATTATCAATATCAAGATCATGGTTCTATACCAAGAGTTTAGTATTCCAATGATTTAAACATTAAGAAAAAAATATATATATCTAAAAATCTCACGTCCTTTCGAGAATGGAAATTATCAACCTATTCAAGTCTATACAGTAATGCCATGTATAGTGAGTATCTTGATATTTGTTGAGTGAAACAATATTTGGAACAAGGACTTCCTATACCAAAAGGAGCGAAACGACAGCGCACGATCCCTTCTCTATATCACTATGCGGAGAGAGAAATGAGAGAAAATGAAGAGTATTTGCCAAATGATCTTATAATAAAAATTACGTGTACCCAAAAAGATCAAAGTCCTGACTGAACAAATGTCGTATCTCGGCCACAGTTTCTTTCGCAACACTGCCAAAATAGGCCTCGTCAGAAACCCGAAGACTCGTTGTGCTCGTGTGGAAATGCCCGATATTTACGGCCGGATCTATCCCTACGTCATCAAACACGAGTCTGGCTTCCTGGCTTATGTTCTCCATGTGCAGGATGTAGTCGTATTTTTCCCACACGGGTTGCATATGCAGGTCTGGGGCGTCCAGTGCTTGTCGAGAAGCCCGTGATCTCGAGACCACAGAACGTGATGAAGGAAATCCGGAAAGCTGAAGGAGGCGTTGTAGAAAAGACCTTTATAACGCCCCTTATTTTTCTCTATGAGGCACCAGCGCTTCTTCTAGGCTGCCGGTGTTGAAGAGCAGTGATAGCTTGCA
>NW_020869222.1:941389-948889 GCF_003789085.1 Penaeus vannamei
TTGGTGCCTGTGACTTGGCGGTGACTTACTAGATACAAAATATTATGGCAGTGCTCAATAGATACAAAATATTATGACAGTTCTCAATTTCAATTGTTTGTTCATATTACTCTGCTTGTGTTCGTAACTATATACTTATAGATAGACTGGTTGATAGATAAAGACATTTATCTACTTAAATCATTATTCGTGCATATCATATTTACTGGGAAAGAGACAATACATAAAGATTGATAGGGTGATAGATAGAGACATTCATCAACTTAAATCCTTATTCAAGTATTTCATATTTACCGAGAAAGACAATACATAAGGATAGATAGATTGATAGAGAGAGACATTCATCTACTTAAATCCTTATTCATTTACTTCATATTTACCGAGAAAGAGACAAACGTAGATATGAATCCGCAGAACACTAAGGCCCTTGTATCCACTGTAGTTCCAGCTTGCCTGCGGTTGGGAGTACCTTCGCTCGACGTACCAAAGCATCTACATGTTCGGCGTCACGATCGGGGCGCCGTTCAACGGGGTTCTGGCCGACAGGTGAGCGGCTCTCGTTTGGGAACGGCCTGGTGGGGGGGGGGGGGGTTCTTGTCCTTTGCTGTTTGGGGTTAATGTGTTCGGCTTTTTTTTTTTTTTTTTTTTTTTTTTATCTCCCTTCTTTCTTTCGTCTTTTTGTGTTACTGTATGTTTCTCGGTATTTATTTGTATGTGCGCGTGTAAGATTGTGTATGTATGTGTGTGTGTGGTTGTGTGTGTGTCTAAGATTTCTCATTCCCATAGATACAGACATTCATAATTCTCACAATACTCCCGAGAAACGTTAAGAACGGGCGGAAAATCTAATAAATGAAAAATATCGCGAACTCTACGGTATTTTTGACTAACTGGCAATAAAAAAAATAACTGGTTCGTAGTTTTGTCTACTACCCTTCAATCACATGACTAACGTTTTTTTTTTTTCTTTGGCAACGCGTTTTGGCCTGAAACCCTATTTATAACCCCCCCCCCCTAAAGCGAAAGATGAGTTGCGTTTTGGTTAAACTTGTTTTTATATGCTATACCATAACAGGAATTCTGCAAATCAAGTCCAGGTTTATAGTTCTTAGGCCTTCTTGTGCCTATCCATAAGATAATTGCAATAATTATAATTAGAGTATAAACATAACTGGGGACCATGTGTTTAAAAGCTATAACCAAACCTTTTCTACATTAAGGATAATTTTTTATTACTAAAAAAGTGAATTTTCGTATATCCACATATCTAGTCTGTTTTGCATAGCCATACTTTCTCTTCTAAGAATTGGAAAATTTAATGTCAGCAGCCTTATACTATAAAAGGAGTATCAGACTGACCTTAATTTCATCTTAGGGATATAGGATCCAAAATAACTTAAAATTCTACCATTTAACAGGTACGGGCGTAAGATGACAGTGGCCGTGGGTTTCGTCGCCTACTCCGCCCTGGCCATCGGCTCCTGCTGGATCCCCAACCTCTCGGCTCTCCTGCTCTCGCGCTTCCTCATGGGCGCCGTCCACCCCACGATACAGAAGACGGGATATATACTAGGTGAGGGGTGGCGGAGGAGGGAGAAGGCAAGGGAAAAGGAAACAGGTAGAGAAGGGGGAGAAGGTATAGGAAAGGCAGTGGACAGAGATACAGATGGCAATAACGATGAGGATGGAAGAGTGGAGAGAGAGGAGAGAGAGAAGAGAGACAGAGAGAGAGAGAGAGAGAGAAGGGGGGGGGGGAGATAAAGAGAAAGAGAGAGTACAAAACCATTTAGAGCGTTATCAATTTTCGCAGGCATGGAGGTCGCGGATCCCAAGTGGCGCACGCATATCGGCATTGTATTGTTTCTGCCATGGCGCTTGGTCTCATGGCGTGGGGCGGGTTCGCTTACCTCGTCCGGGAATGGCGGATGCTTCAGCTGACCGTGTCTTTGCTGTGTCTGGCCTTCTTGCCTACTCTGTGGTAAGTTTCGATGAGATTTCTGTGATACAACTTTCGATATCTGTGTCTATCTCTCACTATCTCTTTCTCTGTCTGTCTGTCTGTTTCTCTGTCTGTCTGTCTGTCTCTCTCTCTCTCTCTTATCTGCAAAGTTCACAGAGTCACTAAAGTTAACGGAAAAGTCCTGGTGTGATAGACCCTGAACTCCTTCCTTCGTCAATGTCTTCCCCTTTTCCTTAACCCTTCTCTTCCCATCCATCCTCCATCATCCAGCCGCTTCTCTTTCTACCATCCGTCTTCTCCCACCCTCCTCTCCTCCCTCCTTTCCTCCTCCTTCACCTCTCTCTCACCTCCTCCTCTCACCTCCTCCTTCACCTCCCTCTGGATTATCCTATTAGGTTCATGGACGAGTCGCCTCGGTGGCTGGCCGTGGGGGCAGCACCGGCGCGCCCTCCGAGTGCTGCAGAGGGCCGCCAGGTGGAACGGGGTCGCCCTGCCCCCCGAGGACGAGCTTCTGCTCCTGCTCAAGGACGGAGTCAAGGACGAGGTGCGAGCGCGTGCTTGTGCGCATGTGTAAAAGGAACACACTTTATCATATATATATATATATATATATATATATATATATATATATATATATATATATATATATATGTGTGTGTGTGTGTGTGTGTGTGTGTGTGTGTGTGTGTGTGTGTGTGTGTGTGTGTGTGTGTGTGTGTGTGTGTGTGTTTATATATATTTTTTTATCAATTTTCCTCGAAATATAAATCCTGTCACTAATCATGCTTCTGAATATACAATACAAGACAGAAGAATAATCCTGGTTCATAATCCTTTTATTTATTGTATTTCTTTTATCACTTGATCCCGTGACGTAGGCAATGGTACGCCCGCACCAAGACGCCCGCGCCCACACCGCGAGAGGCTGGTTCAGAAGGCGTTTGGATGAAGCATTTATTCTTTTCAGGCAGGTCCACTTTTCCCTCTTCCTCCCTCCCCTTCCTCTCCTCCTATTCTCTTTTCTATTCCTCCTCCTCCTCCTCCTTATCCTTCTTCATTCCTTCCTCATCGTCCTCCTCCTCCTCCTCCTCTTCCTTCTGAAAACTTTCCTTATACATTGCTGAAATATATCATACGATTCTTTATATGAATGAAAAATCTTGTATATCTTGTCTGTATATTTTGATTTCGTGGAAATATTGCAATTTCTGACATATTTCGCTATGTCGGTTACTGAAAGCGTGCAGAGGATGTAGTCTCAAACCCACAGAATTATTTTGATTATAAGAGCAATATGAATGGTATTAGTAATAGTGATAAAATTAACGAAGATGACAATGATAGTAAAGACAATATATCCTACAAAGACGATACTCATTTTGCTTCTCCACCACTCCCCCACACCCCTCACACCCTCGCCCCCTCACCCAACAGAACCCCCCGCCTTCGCACCATCACCCTCAGCCTGTACACCAACTACCTACTGGTGGGTGCTGTGTACTTCGGCCTCTCGCTCAGCGGCGGCGACCTGAGCTCCGACCCGTTCCTGTACATGGTGCTGACGGGGGTCGTGGAGCTGCCGGCCTACACGCTGGTCATCCCCCTGGTGGCTCGCTACGGCAGGAGGGCTCCCGTTGTCGCCTTCTTCTTCATGGGCGCCGTGGCTCTTCTCGCACTGCCCTTCGTGCCCACGGGTGAGTGAGGTTGTCTGGGGTGGAGGTTGTTTCATGAAACATGTATGAGGTTTCATAATGGAAAATCTGAGAAAAATGAAAGCATGATTTCCTTCTTTCTCATCTTGTTTTTTTTGTTCGTGTTGTTTCTTATGCCAAAAAAATTAGGAATTTACTGTCTACAAACATGTCTTCAGTCAATACCAAGAAGTTTCCCTGACAATCAAAACAGGAAAGTAAAACATTTAGCATAGATTACCTTCAAAAATATATAATAGAAAACGTTATTTTGAAAATTATAAGGGGGACTAAAATATTTAATTTTCCTCTCAGGTAGTGGGGAATCGATGACCTTAGCCCTTATGGGGAAGATGAGTATCGCTTCGGCCTTCCAGATCCTCGACTTTTACTCCTCAGAGCTCTTTCCCACCGAGGTTAGGACGAGGGGCATGAGCACAGCCCTTGTCATGTCAAGGGTGGGTCTACTTGTTCGCCTTTCATCACGGACTACTTGGTAAGTTTTTTTTTTTCTTCTTTTCTTTTCTTTTTTCTTTTTTTTAACAGGATAAATCATGGTGAATGTTATTATTTTTTTATGGGAAGGGAATATTATGTAAGTAGTTTGAATGAGCTTGGATGTGTTTTAGATTTTTACCAATCACTCTGCATGACAGCAAGATATGACAGTCTTCTTGCTTTTTGTTTAAATCTATATAATTTTTATAACGCTCTCTCCCTCCCTCCCATCATCCCTCTCTTTTTTCTTCCTTCCCTGTTCCTTCCTACCTCCCTCCCTCCTTTCTTCCTTCCTTCCCTCCCTCCCTCCCCGTTCCTCCCTCTCTTTTCCTTCCTTCCTCTCTCTCTTTTCTTCCTTCCTCCTCCCTCTCTTTCTTCCTTTCCGTCCTCCCTCTCTTTTCCTTCCTCCCTCCCTCTCTTTCTTCCTCCCTCCCTCTTTTTCTTCCTTCCTCCCTCCCTCCCTCCCTCTTCCTCCTCGCCAGGGCCCCTTGTACCCGTGGGCGCCGTCAGCAGTGTTCGGGGCGGCGTCGGTGCTCGCGGGACTGGCCACGCTCGCCCTGCCGGAGACGCTGCACGTGCCTCTCCCGGACACCATCGCACACCTGGAGGAGCGGGAGATCAGGACCAGGTAATTCGGCTGGAGGTTTACTTTGGAGTTGTTCGTCTGTTCCTTTCTTTATCATCCGTTTTTTAATTCTTTCTTTCTTTCTTTCTTTATTTTGTTATTGATGTTATCTGTGTTGTTAAGATCATTATCGTTATCGGTATGATCTCTTCTGTTATTATTTTATTATTCATTTCCTGTTGTTGTTATTGTTTTTTTTTTTCGTCTCCCCTAGTTTACTGTTTTTGCTGTCTTTTCTGTTTGTTTCTTACCTTTTTCTGTGAGTGATCTTTGCTGCTTTTTCCTTTTGAGAAAACAATATTTTTTTCTCTTTTACCGGTATAATGATTTTGTATGGAATTTTAAATTATAACTCTTGTCGACTAAGAGCTCTTACATTAATATCTGTAATCTCTGTAAAACAGACAGACTGACGGACAGATGAACATATAAGACTGACTGACTGACAGAAGGAAAGACAGAAAGAAATACAGACAGAGAAACACTGATAAACAAACGGAAAGATGGACTAAAAGACATATAAACCAAAGGACGGACTGAGACAGACAGACAAACCGAAAGATAAACTAACTGAAGCGACGACATACATAATTATAGCTTTGAGTCCTATTTCCCTTCCTTCCAACAGCGGGTTCCTGCGACTCCCTGTCCGCGATCCTTCCACTCCGGATTCCACTCCTCCAAGGGGATTCCACTCCAAGGGGATTCCACTAGGGGGATTCCACTCCAGGGGATTCCACTCCCACTCCGGGGATTCCACTCCTTCCACTCCTAGGGGATTCCACTCCTAGGGATTCCACTCCAAGGGGATTCCACTCAAGGGGATTCCACTCCTAGGGGATTCCACTCCTAGGGGATTCCAAGGGATTCCACTCCAAGGGGATTCCACTCCAGGGGATTCCACTCCTAGGGGATTCCAAAGGGGATTCCACTCCAAGGGGATTCCACTCCTAGGGGATTCCACTCCGGGGATTCCACTCCTAGGGGATTCCACTCCTAGGGGATTCCACTCCAATTCCACTCCTAGGGGATTCCACTCCTAGGGGATTCCACTCCTAGGGATTCCACTCCAAGGGGGGGATTCCACTCCAAGGGGATTCCACTCCAAGGGGATTCCACTCCTAGGGGATTCCACTCCTAGGGGATTCCACTCCTAGGGGATTCCACTCCAAGGGGATTCCAAGGGGATTCCACTCCTAGGGGATTCCACCAAGGGGATTCCAAGGGGATTCCACTCCTAGGGGATTCCACTCCTTCCACTCCTAGGGGATTCCACTCCTAGGGGATTCCAAGGGGATTCCACTCCTAGGGGGGGGGGGATTCCACTCCTAGGGGATTCCACTCCTAGGGATTCCACTCCAAGGGGATTCCACTCCAAGGGGATTCCACTCCTAGGGGATTTCACTCCAAGGGGATTCCACTCCAAGGGGATTCCACTCCAAGGGGATTTTGCCGACTACGAGTAACGGTGTAGATGAATGACTTTATGAAATGCTTTGTATATGTTGAAGATTTTCGATAGAGTCGAAAATTGAAATTAAAATGATGTAACGTGAGTGTTCACTTCACTGGCAACACCGACAACAGGGTGAGTCACAGGGGAATATGTACATATCTTTTCCGTATAACACTTAATAACAAATGAATGTATATGAATTTTGTCCCGAAAAAGTCTTAATATGATATGCATATGCTGCATGTCCTCCACTATACCTCTTGACCTGTTACCTGATCGCCTCCATTTGGTGTCTGTATTACCCTCATACTTGTATTTAACCCCATTCATTATAACTATTTCGAAATGTAAGGTATGTGTGTAAGAATATGTTAGATTATCAGATAAGGAATTTCTCGAAAAGGAAGGGGGGGGGAGACAGAGTAATCAAAAATAATATTATTAATGATGATAATAATTACGATGATAATTACAATAACTATCATAAGAAAAAAAAAAAAAAAAAGTTATTCCATTTTATCTTAATATTAGGAACTGCGAGCCACTCTCAATTGTTAACATTAATGTCACATTGTCTCATGGAAATGTTTTACACTAAAATAGTATACAAATATTCTTCCTAAGAAAATAAACATTATGTACATTTTACTTCAATTCTTTTCCGTATCCTAAGAGCTCGGAAATCAATGGTTTTGTCCCAGAAAAGCCTTCAGGTGAAGTGAAGTCATATTTTCCTGTCAACCTTTATTTAAACTCTGAACTCCAACGACCTGACTGAAAAAAATGTGTTAACCCTCCGGCGCAATGACCAGTAAATGTTGCATGACCTTTGGGAACTCTGAGAGAGAGAGAGAGAGAGAGAGAGGAATAATGATTTTGATATGTCGTCCTCGCTGTAACTACTGTAACGATAATATGACCTCGACATTTTAACCGTAGAAATATTAGTAAAAATGAAAATAGAGTAACAGAGAGAGAGAGAGAGAGAGAGAGAGAGAGAGAGAGAGAGAGAGAAGAGAGAGGAGAGAGAGAGAAAGAGAGAGAGAGAGAGAGAGAGAGAGAGAGAGAGAGAGAGAGAGAGAGAGAGAGAGAGAGAGAGAGAGAGAGAGAGAGAGAGAGAGAGAGAGAGAGAGAGAGAGAGAGAGAGAGAGAGTAGAGAGAGAGAGAGAGAGAGAGAGAGAGAGAGAGAGAGAGAGAGAGAGAGAGAGAGAGAGAGAGAGAGAGAGAGAGAGAGAGAGAGAGAGAGAGAGAGAGAGAGAGAGAGAGAGAG
>NW_020869222.1:958889-966832 GCF_003789085.1 Penaeus vannamei
TTCGTAGTTTTGTCTACTAACCTCTAACCACATGACTAACGTTTTTTTTTTCTTTGACAACGCGTTTAGGTCTGAAACCCTATTTATAACCCCCTCCTAAAGCGAAAGATGAGTTGCGTTTGGTTAAACTTGTTTTTATATGCTATATCATAACAGGAATTCTGCAAATCAAGTCCAGGTTTATAGTTCTTAGGCCTTTTTGTGCCTATCCATAAGATAATTGCAATAATTATAATTAGAGTATACACATAACTGGGGACCATGTGTTTAAAAGCTATAACCAAACCTTTTCTACATTAAGGATAATTTTTTATTATTAAAAAGTGAATTTTCGTATATCCACATATCTAGTCTGTTTTGCATAGCCATACTTTCTCTTCTAAGAATTGGAAAATCTAATGTCAGCAGTCTTATACTATAAAACGAGTATCACTAACCTAAAATTCATCTTAGGGATATAGAATCCAAAATAACTTAAAATTCTACCATTAAACAGGTACGGGCGCAAGATGACCATGGCCGTGGGTTTTGTCGCCTACTCCGCCCTGGCCATCGGCTCCTGCTGGATCCCCAACCTCTCGGCTCTCCTGCTCTCGCGCTTTCTCATGGGCGCCGTCGACCCCACGATACTGAAGACGGGATATATACTAGGTGAGGGGTGGCGGAGGAGGGAGAAGGCAAGGGAAAAGGAACAGGTAGAGAAAGAGGGGAGAAGGTATAGGAAAGGCAGTGGACAGAGATACAGATGGCAATAACGATGAGGATGGAAGGGTGGAGAGAGAGAGAGAGAGAGAGAGAGAGAGAGAGAGAGAGAGAGAGAGAGAGAGATGAGAGAGAGAGATAGAGGTAGAAAGAGATAAGAGAAAGTACAAAACCATTTAGAGCGTTATCAATTTTCGCAGGCATGGAGGTCGCGGATCCCAAGTGGCGCACGCATATCGGCATTGCATTGTTTCTGCCATGGGCGCTTAGTCTCATGGCGTGGGGCGGGTTCGCTTACCTCGTCCGGGAATGGCGGATGCTTCAGCTGACCGTGTCTTTGCTGTGTCTGGCCTTCTTGCCTACTCTGTGGTAAGTTTCGATGAGATTTCTGTGATACAACTTTCGATATCTGTGTCTATCTCTCACTATCTATTTATCTCTTTCTCTGTCTGTCTGTCTGTCTGTTTCAGTCTTTCTGTCTCTCTCTCTTCTCTCTCTCTGCTCTTTCCCTCTCTCTCTCTCTCTTTGGCCTGTTTTGCTGTGTGATAGAGCCTGAACTCCTTCCTTCGTCAATGTCTTCTCCTTTTCCTTAATCCTTCTCTTCCATCCATCCTCCATCATCCAGCCTCTCCCCACATCCATCCTCCATCATCCAGCCGCTCTTTCTACCATCCGTCTTCTCCCACCCTCCTCCTCCCTCCTCCTTCCCTCCTCCTCTCCTCTCACCTCCTTCACCTCCTCTCCTCCTCCTTCACCTCCTCTGGATTATCCTATTAGGTTCATGGACGAGTCGCCTCGGTGGCTGGCCGTGAGGGGGCAGCACCGGCGCGCCCTCCGAGTGCTGCAGAGGGCCGCCAGGTGGAACGGGGTCGCCCTCCCCCCGAGGACGAGCTTCTGCTCCTGCTCAAGGACGGAGTCAAGGACGAGGTGCGAGCGCGTGCTTGTGCGCATGTGTAAAAGGAACACATTTATCATATATATATATATATATATATATATATATATATATATATATATATATATATGTGTGTGTGTGTGTGTGTGTGTGTGTGTGTGTGTGTGTGTGTGTGTGTGTGTTGTGTGTGTGTGTGTGTGTTTTATATATACATCTTTTTTTAAATCAATTTTCCTCGAAATATAAATCCTGTCACTCATCATGCTTCTGAATATACAATACAAGACAGAAGAATAACCCTGGTTCATAATCCTTTTATTTATTGTATTTCTTTTATCACTTGATCCCGTGACGTAGGCAATGGTACGCCCGCACCAAGACGCCCGCGCCCACACCGCGAGAGGCTGGTTCAGAAGGCGTTTGGATGAAGCATTTATTCTTTTCAGGCAGGTCACTTTTCCCTCTTCCTCCCTCCCCTTCCTCTCCTCCTATTCTCTTTTCTATTCCTCCTCCTCCTCCTATCCTTCTTCATTCCTTCCTCATCGTCCTCCTCCTCCTCCTCCTCCTCTTCCTTCTGCCAAACTTTCCTTATACATTGCTGAAATATATCATACGATTCTTTATATGAATGAAAAATCTTGTATATCTTGTCTGTATATTTTGCTTTCGTGGAAATATTGCAATTTCTCTGACATATTTCGCTATGTCGGTTACTGAAAGCGTGCAGAGGATGTAGTCTCAAACCCACAGAATTATTTTGATTATAAGAGCAATATGAATGGTATTAGTAATAGTGATAAAATTAACGAAGATGACAATGATAGTAAAGACAATATATCCTCCTACAAAGACGATACTCATTTTGCTTCTCCACCACTCCCCCCACCCCTCACACCCTCGCCCCTCACCCAACAGAACCCCCCGCCTTCGCACCATCACCCTCAGCCTGTACACCAAACTACCTACTGGTGGGTGCTGTGTACTTCGGCCTCTCGCTCAGCGGCGGCGACCTGAGCTCCGACCCGTTCCTGTACATGGTGCTGACGGGGGTCGTGGAGCTGCCGGCCTACACGCTGGTCATCCCCCTGGTGGCTCGCTACGGCAGGAGGGCTCCCGTTGTCGCCTTCTTCTTCATGGGCGCCGTGGCTCTTCTCGCACTGCCCTTCGTGCCTACGGGTGAGTGAGGTTGTCTGGGGTGGAGGTTTTGTTTCATGGAATATGTATATGGTTTCATAATGGAAAACCTGAGAAAAATGAAAGCATGATTTCCTTCTTTCTCATCTTGTTCTTTTTTGTTCGTGTTGTTTCTTATGCCAAAAAAATTAGGAATTTACTGTCTACAAACATGTCTTCAGTCAATACCAAGAAGTTTCCCTGACAATCAAAACAGGAAAGTAAAACATTTAGCATAGAATACCCTTCATAAATAATATAATAGAAAACGTTATTTTTAGAATTATAAGGGGAACTAAAATAATATTTAATTATCCTCTCAGGTACTGGGGAATCGATGGCCTTAGCCCTTATGGGGAAGATGAGTATCGCTTCGGCCTTCCAGATCCTCGACTTTTACTCCTCAGAGCTCTTTCCCACCGAGGTTAGGACGAGGGGCATGAGCACAGCCCTTGTCATGTCAAGGGTGGGGTCTACTTGTTCGCCTTTCATCACGGACTACTTGGTAATTTTTTCTTCTTTTTTTCTTTATTTTAACAGGAATAAATCATGGTGAATGTTCCATGGGAAGGAATATTATGTAAGTAGTTTGAATGGCTTGATGTGTTTTAGAGTTTGATTTTTACCAATTACTCTGCATGACAGCAGATATGACAGTCTTCTTGCTCTTTGTTTAAATCTTTATTTCTATAAACTCTCTCTCCCTCCTTTCCTCCCTCCCTGTTCCTTCTTACTTCCCTTCCCGTTCCTCCCTCTCTTTTCTTCCTCCCTCCCCTCTTTTCCTCCCTCCTCCCTTTCCTCCTTCCTCCCCCTCCCTGTCCTCCCTTCCTCCTCCCTCTCTTTTCTTCCTTCCTTCTCCCTCTCTTTCTTCCTTCCCTCCCTCTCTTTCCTCCCTCCTCTCTTTTCCTCCCTCTCCCTCCCTCCTCTTCCTCCTCCCAGGGCCCCTTGTACCCGTGGGCGCCGTCAGCAGTGTTCGGGGCGGCGTCGGTGCTCGCGGGACTGGCCACGCTCGCCCTGCCGGAGACGCTGCACGTGCCTCTCCCGGACACCATCGCACACCTGGAGGAGCGGGAGATCAGGACCAGGTAATTCGGCTGGAGGTTTACTTTGGAGTTGTTCGTCTGTTCCTTTCTTTATCATCCGTTTTTATTCTTTCTTTCTTTCTTTCTTCTTTATTTTTTTGTTATTGATGTTATCTGTGTTGTTAAGATCATTATCGTTGTCGGTATGATCTCTTCTGTTATTATTTATTATTCATTTCCTGTTGTTATTGTTTTTTTTTTTTTTTTTTTCGTCTCCCCTAGTTTACTGTTTTTGCTGTCTTTTCTGTTTGTTTCTTACCTTTTTCTGTGAGTGTTCTTTGCTGCTTTTTCCTTTTGAGAAAACAATATTTTTTCTTTTTTACCGGTATAATGATTTTGTATGGAATTTTAAATTATAACTCTTGTCGACTAAGAGCTCTTACATTAATATCTGTAATCTCTGTAAAACAGACAGACTGACGGACAGATGAACATATAAAACTGACTGACTGACAGAAGGAAAGACAGAAAGAAATACAGACAGAGAAACACTGATAAACAAACGGAAAGATGGACTAAAAGACATATAAACCAAAGGACGGACTGAGACAGACAGACAAACCGAAAGAAAACTAACTGAAGCGACGACCACATAATTATAGCTTTGAGTCCTATTTCCCTTCCTTCCAACAGCGGGTTCCTGCGACTCCTGTCCGCGATCCAGAATCCCTACCATTTACGTCAGCCAAGTGGATTAGGGGATTCCACTCCAAGGGGTCCGGACCACTCCAGGGATTCCACTCCAAGGGATTCCACTCCAAGGGGATTTTCCACTCCAAGGGGGGGGGATTCCACTCCTAGGGGATTCCACTCCTAGGGGATTCCACTCCTAGGGGATTCCACTCCAAGGGGATTCCACTCCAAGGGGATTCCACTCCTAGGGGATTCCACTCCAAGGGGGATTCCACTCCTAGGGGATTCCACTCCTAGGGGATTCCAGGGATTCCACTCCAAGGGGATTCCACATTCCACTCCTAGGGGATTCCACTCCTCCACTCCTAGGGGATTCCACTCCAAGGGGATTCCACTCCTAGGGGATTCCACTCCTAGGGGATTCCACTCCAAGGGGATTCCACTCCAAGGGGATTCCACTCCAGGGGGATTCCACTCCTAGGGGATTCACTTCAAGGGGATTCCACTCCTCCACTCCTAGGGGATTCCACTCCAAGGGATTCCAAGGGATTCCAAGGGGATTCCACTCCAAGGGGATTCCACTCCTAGGGATTCCACTCCAAGGGATTCCACTCCTAGGGGATTCCACTCCAAGGGGATTCCACTCCTAGGATTCCACTTCCAAGGGATTCCACTCCAGGGGGATTCCACTCCAAGGGATTCCACTCCTAGGGGATTCCACTCCAGGGATTCCACTCCTAGGGGATTCCACTCCTAGGGGATTCCACTCCAGGGGGATTCCACTCCAAGGGGATTCCACTCCTAGGGGATTCCACTCCTAGGGGATTCCACTCCAGGGGATTCCACTCCAAGGGATTCCACTCCTAGGGGGGGGATTCCACTCCAAGGGGATTCCACTCCTAGGGGATTCCACTCCGGGATTCCACTCCTAGGGGATTCCACTCCAAGGGATTCCACTCCAAGGGGATTCCACTCCAAGGGGATTCCACTCCTAGGGGGGGGATTCCACTCCAAGGGATTCCACTCCTAGGGGATTCCACTTCCTAGGGGATTCCATCCAAGGGGATTCCACTCCTAGGGGATTCCACTCCAGGGGATTCCACCACTCCAAGGGATTCCACTCCTAGGGGAAGGGGATTCCACTCCCACTCCAAGGGGATTCCAAGGGGATTCCACTCCAAGGGGATTTTGCCGACTACGAGTAACGGTGTAGATGAATAACTTTATGAAATGCTTTGTATATGTTGAAGATTTTCGATAGAGTCGAAAATTGAAATTAAAATGATGTAACGTGAGTGTTCACTTCACTGGCAACACCGACAACAGGGTGAGTCACAGGGGAATATGTACATATCTTTTCCGTATAAACACACTTAATAACAAATGGATGTATATGAATTTTGTCCCGAAAAAGTCTTAATATGATATGCATATGCTGCATGTCCTCCACTAATACCTCTTGACCTGTTACCTGATCGCCTCCATTTGGTGTCTGTATTACCCTCATACTTGTATTTAACCCCATTCATTATAACTATTTCGAAATGTAAGGTATGTGTGTAAGAATATGTTAGATTATCAGATAAGGAATTTCTCGAAAAGGAACTGGGGAGACAGAGTAATCAAATAATAATAATGTTAATGATGATAATAATTACGATGATAATTACAATAACGAAAAAAAAAAAAAAAAAAAGTTATTCTTATCTTAATATTAGGAACTGCGAGCCACTCTCAATTGTTAACATTAATGTCACATTGTCTCATGGAAATGTTTTACACTAAAATTGTATACAAATATTCTTCCTAAGAAAATAAACATTATGTACATCTTACTTCAATTCTTTTCCGTATCCTAAGAGCTCGGAAATCAATGGTTTTGTCCCAGAAAAGCCTTCAGGTGAAGTGAAGTCATATTTTCCTGTCAACCTTTATTTAAACTCTGAACTCCAACGACCTGACTGAAAAAAATGTGTTAACCCTCCGGCGCAATGACCAAAATGTTGCATGACCTTTGGGAACTCTGAGAGAGAGAGAGAGAGAGAGAGAGGAATAATGATTTTGATATGTCGTCCTCGCTGTAACTACTGTAACGATAATATGACCTCGACATTTTAACCGTAGAAATATTAGTAAAAATGAAAATAGATAACTATATTATATAGAGAGAGAGATGGGAGAGAGAGAGAGAGAGAGGAGAGGAGAGCGAGAGAGAGAGAGAGAGAGAGAGAGAGAGAGAGAGAGAGAGAGAGAGAGAGAGGAGAGAGAGAGAGAGAGAGAGGAGAGAAGAGAGAGGAGAGAGGAGAGAGAGAGAGGTAGAGAGAGAGAGAGAGAGAGAGAGGTAGGAGAGGAGGAGAGAGAGAGAGAGAGAGAGAGAGAGAGAGAGAGAGGAGAGAGAGAGTAGGAGAGAGAGAGAGAGAGAGAGTGAGGAAAGAAGAGAGAGAGAAGAGAAAGAGTGGGAGAGGAGCAGAGAGAAGAGATGAAGAGAGATGGAGAGAGAGAGAGAGCAGAGAGAGTAGAGGAGAGAGAGAGAGAGAGAGAGAGGAGAGGGGTGATGTGATATATATGAGTGAGTTTGTGCTTATTATGTGTGTGATAATAATTTAGGTTTTGCTGGGACAGGCTCTGTGACATCAGCCAAATTGTGGTTTGTCTGTTTATTATGTTTCTAAACGACCCCCTGTGTGCGAGGAATGGCCGGGGTTGCCATCCACTGTCAGGCGGGGAGTTGAACGCAAGGACAGCAAGAAGAGAACGTATGTGTGTGTGTGTGTTGCCGGAATATACCAAGCTAAAATTCACTAAATTCCTGATTACGTCTATTCTTAGGCAATAAAACCATCAATCCCTCTCTTCTAATGTTCATGAATTTTCTTTTCTGCACCTTTCTTTTGATTCGACTGCTTCAATTCTTTCATAAATGTCACCCCTAGAGTAATTTTGGTGCCGTCTCTACACCTCAAAAATCATAATGAAAAACAAGTGACAATGGATGCGATGCGAAGTCACAGATACGATTATTTAGGTACTTTTGACATTCTACTGGAAGCATCCTTGGCGTTTCTTTTTGATATGAAAATAACTGCGTAATAAGTAGTTTAATGGTTTTCTATTGACCTCTTTTATATATGATATAAGGAAGAATAATTTATTTTTACGAAAACTTTGTACTTCGAAGTTTTCGTATTTTGTTTCTACTGTGTATTGATATATTCATCTATTGATCTATATGTCCATCTATAAGTTATTCATCTATCAATATTTCCATCTTTATGTATAAATATGTGTGTGAGAGAGATAAAAAGATAGATAGAGAAAATATACACAATTAAAGACACATCGTTCAGTATTTAGGAATTAGAAAGAATACAGTGCAACTACAGTGCAATTGCAAACGAAAAATCAAAAGCAGGTTCGGTCAATATCTGATGCACTTATAAAATCACACACTGGAGAGG
>NW_020869222.1:966932-976932 GCF_003789085.1 Penaeus vannamei
GTGGGGACTTCAGACAACTCCAACCTTCAGGCTCCACCGTTGATGGCACTGAATGTAATCTTTGATACTGAGACAGGTTTAGTAGCGGGTGTTGGTGCCCTGTGACTTGCGGTGACATAGATCATTGCAGTTACTAAAGATACAAAATATTATGACAGCAGTGCTCATAGATACAAAATATTAACGCAGTATCAATGAGACAAAAAATATGTGACAGTGATCAGTAAGATACAAAATATTATGACAGTGCTCAATAGATACAAAATATTATGACAGTATTCAATAGATACAAAATATTATACAAGTTACAAAATATTATGACAGTGCTCAGCAGATACAAAATATTATGACTGCTCAGTAGATACAAAATAATATGACAGTGCGCAGCAGATACAAATATTATGACAGTGCTCAACAGATACAAAATATTATGACAGTGCTTATGATACAAATATTATGACAGTGCTCAGTAGATACAAAATATTATGACAGTGCTCAATAGATAAAAATATTATACAGTGTTCAAGATACAAATAGATGACCAATCAAATATATGACAGTGCTCAATAGATACAAATCTTAATCAAAATGTTACTATATTTGTATTCGTAACTACATACATATGCTTATAGATAGACTGATTGATAGATAGAAACATTCATCTACTTAAATCCTTATTCACGTACTTCATATTTACTGGGAAAGAGACAATATATAAAGATAGATTGATAGATAGAGACATTCATCTACTTAAATCCTTATTAAAGTATTTCATGTTTACTGGGAAAGAGACAATATATAAAGATAGATAGATTGATAGAGAGAGAGACATTCATCTACTTAAATCCTTATTCATTTACTTCATATTTACCGAGAAAGAGACAAACGTAGATATGAATCCGCAGAACATTAAGGCCCCTTGTATCCACTGTAGTTCCAGCTTGCCTGCGGTTGGGAGTACCTTCGCTCGACGTACCAAAGCATCTACATGTTCGGCGTCACGATCGGGGCGCCGTTCAACGGGGTTCTGGCCGACAGGTGAGCGGCTCTCGTTTGGGAACGGCCTGGTGGGGGTGGGGGGGGGGGGGGTTCTTGTCCTTTGCTGTTTGGGTTAATGTGTTCGGCTTTTTTTTTTTTTTTTTTTTATCTCCCTTCTTTCTTTCGTCTTTTTGTGTTACTGTATGTTTCTCGGTATTTATTTGTATGTGCGCGTGTAAGATTGTGTATATATGTGTGTGTGTGTGTGTGTGTGTGTGTGTGTCTAAGATTTCTCATTCCCATAGATACAGACATTCATAATTCTCACAATACTCCCGAGAAACGTTAAGAACGGGCGGAAAATCTAATAAATGAAAAATATCGCGAACTCTACGGTATTTTTGACTAACTGGCAATAATAAAAAAAATAACTGGTTCGTAGTTTTGTCTACTAACCTCTAACCACATGACTAACGTTTTTTTTTTTTTTTGACAACGCGTTTAGGTCTGAAACCCTATTTATAACCCCCCCTAAAGCGAAAGATAGTTGCGTTTGGTTAAACTTGTTTTATATGCTATATCATAACAGGAATTCTGCAAATCAAGTCCAGGTTTATAGTTCTTAGGCCTTTTTTGTGCCTATCCATAAGATAATTGCAATAATTATAATTAGAGTATAACATAACTGGGGACCATGTGTTTAAAAGCTATAACCAAACCTTTTCTACATTAAGGATCATTTTTTATTATTAAAAAGTGAATTTTCGTATATCCACATATCTAGTCTGTTTTGCATAGCCATACTTTCTCTTCTAAGAATTGGAAAATTTAATGTCAGCAGTCTTATACTATAAAAAGAGTATCAGACACCTTAATTTCATCTTAGGGATATAGAATCCAAAATAACTTAAAATTCTACCATTTAACAGGTACGGGCGTAAGATGACAGTGGCCGTGGGTTTCGTCGCCTACTCCGCCCTGGCCATCGGCTCCTGCTGGATCCCCAACCTCTCGGCTCTCCTGCTCTCGCGCTTCCTCATGGGCGCCGTCCACCCCACGATACAGAAGACGGGATATATACTAGGTGAGGGGCGGAGGAGGGAGAAGGCAAGGAAAAAGAACAGGTAGAGAAGGAGGGGAGAAGGTATAGGAAAGGCAGTGGACAGAGATACAGATGGCAATAACGATGAGGATGGAAGGGTGGAGAGAGAGAGAGAGAGAGAGAGAGAGAGAGAGAGAAGAGAGGGGGGGGGGGGAGATAGAGAGAAAGAGAGAGTACAAAACCATTTAGAGCGTTATCAATTTTCGCAGGCATGGAGGTCGCGGATCCCAAGTGGCGCACGCATATCGGCATTGTATTGTTTCTGCCATGGGCGCTTGGTCTCATGGCGTGGGGCGGGTTCGCTTACCTCGTCCGGGAATGGCGGATGCTTCAGCTGACCGTGTCTTTGCTGTGTCTGGCCTTCTTGCCTACTCTGTGGTAAGTTTCGATGAGATTTCTGTGATACAACTTTCGATATCTGTGTCTATCTCTCACTATCTATTTATCTCTTTCCTGTGTCTGTCTGTCTGTCTCTCTCTATCTTTAGGTTTGTTCATTTCGTTTGAGTACTTACCGAGACAGTCCTGTAGGGTTGGGCAAACGCATCCGCAAAGTTCAAACAGAGGCACAAAAGTTGACGGAAAAGTCCTGGTGTGATAGAGCCTGAACTCCTTCCTTCGTCAATGTCTCTCCTTTTCCTTAACCTTCTCTTCCCATCCATCCTCCATCATCCAGCCGCTTCTCTTTCTATCATCCATCTTCTCCCACCCTCCTCCTCCTCCTCCTCCCTCCTCCTCCTCCTCCTTCACCTCCTCCTCTCCTCCTCCTTCACCTCCACCTCTGGATTATCCTATTAGGTTCATGGACGAGTCGCCTCGGTGGCTGGCCGTGAGGGGCAGCACCGGCGCGCCCTCCGAGTGCTGCAGAGGGCCGCCAGGTGGAACGGGGTCGCCCTGCCCCCGAGGACGAGCTTCTGCTCCTGCTCAAGGACGGAGTCAAGGACGAGGTGCGAGCGCGTGCTTGTGCGCATGTGTAAAAGGAACACACTTTATCATATATATATATATATATATATATATATATATATATATATGTATATGTGTGTGTGTGTGTGTGTGTGTGTGTGTGTGTGTGTGTGTGTGTTGTGTGTGTGTGTGTGTGTGTGTGTTATATATATATTTTTTTTTTTTAATCAATTTTCCTCGAAATATAAATCCTGTCACTATCATGCTTCTGAATATACAATACAAGACAGAAGAATAATCCTGGTTCATAATCCTTTATTTTATTGTATTTCTTTTATCACTTGATCCCGTGACGTAGGCAATGGTACGCCCGCACCAAGACGCCCGCGCCCACACCGCGAGAGGCTGGTTCAGAAGGCGTTTGGATGAAGCATTTATTCTTTTCAGGCAGGTCCACTTTTCCCTCTTCCTCCCTCCCCTTCCTCTCCTCCTATTCTCTTTTCTATTCCTCCTCCTCCTCCTCCTTATCCTTCTTCATTCCTTCCTCATCGTCCTCCTCCTCCTCCTCCTCTTCCTTCTGCCAAACTTTCCTTATACATTGCTGAAATATATCATACGATTCTTTATATGAATGAAAAATCTTGTATATCTTGTCTGTATATTTTGATTTCGTGGAAATATTGCAATTTCTCTGACATATTTCGCTATGTCGGTTACTGAAAGCGTGCAGAGGATGTAGTCTCAAACCCGTAGAATTATTTTGATTATAAGAGCAATATGAATGGTATTAGTAATAGTGATAAAATTAACGAAGATGACAATGATAGTAAAGACAATATATCCTCCTACAAAGACGATACTCATTTGCTTCTCCACCACTCCCCCACACCCTCTCACACCCTCGCCCCCTCACCCAACAGAACCCCCGCCTTCGCACCATCACCCTCAGCCTGTACACCAACTACCTACTGGTGGGTGCTGTGTACTTCGGCCTCTCGCTCAGCGGCGGCGACCTGAGCTCCGACCCGTTCCTGTACATGGTGCTGACGGGGGTCGTGGAGCTGCCGGCCTACACGCTGGTCATCCCCCTGGTGGCTCGCTACGGCAGGAGGGCTCCCGTTGTCGCCTTCTTCTTCATGGGCCGTGGCTCTTCTCGCTCTGCCCTTCGTGCCCACGGGTGAGTGAGGTTGTCTGGGGTGGAGGTTTTGTTTCATGAAATATGTTTGAGGTTTCAATAATGAAAAATCTGAGAAAATGAAAGCATGATTTCCTTCTTTCTCATCTCGTTCTTTTTTGTTCGTGTTGTTTCTTATGCCAAACAAAATTAGGAATTCACTGTCTACAAACATGTCTTCAGTCAATACCAAGAAGTTTCCCTGACAATCAAAACAGGAAAGTAAAACATTTAGCATAGACCCTTCAAAATAATATATAGAAAACGTTATTTTTAAATTATAAGGGGACTAAAATAATATTTAATTTTCCTCTCAGGTAGTGGGGAATCGATGACCTTAGCGCTTATGGGGAAGATGAGTATCGCTTCGGCTTCCAGATCCTCGACTTTTACTCCTCAGAGCTCTTTCCCACCGAGGTTAGGACGAGGGGCATGAGCACAGCCCTTGTCATGTCAAGGGTGGGGTCTACTTGTTCGCCTTTCATCACGGACTACTTGGTAAGTTTTTTCTTCTTCTTTTCTTTTCTTTTTTTCTTTTCTTATTTTCTTTAACAGGATAAATCATGGTGAATGTTATTATTATTTTTTATGGGAAGGGAATATTATGTAAGTAGTTTGAATGAGCTTGGATGTGTTTTAGATTTTTACCAATCACTCTGCATGACAGCAAGATATGACAGTCTTCTTGCTTTTTGTTTAAATCTCTATGATTTTATAACGCTCTCTCTCCCTCCCTCATCCTCTCTTTTTTTCTTCCTTCCCCTACCTCCCTCCCTCCTCTTTTCTTCCTTCCTTCCCTCCCTCCCTCCCTCTCTTTTCCTTCCTCCCTCCCTCTCTTTTCTTCCTTCCCTCCCTCCCTCTTCCTCCTCGCCAGGGCCCCTTGTACCCGTGGGCGCCGTCAGCAGTGTTCGGGGCGGCGTCGGTGCTCGCGGGACTGGCCACGCTCGCCCTGCGGAGACGCTGCACGTGCCTCTCCCGGACACCATCGCACACCTGGAGGAGCGGGAGATCAGGACCAGGTAATTCGGCTGGAGGTTTACTTTGGAGTTGTTCGTCTGTTCCTTTCTTTATCATCCGTTTTTTATTGTTTATTTATTTATTTTTGTTATTGATGTTATCTGTGTTGTTAAGATCATTATCGTTATCGGTATGATCTCTTCTGTTAGTATTTTATTATTCATTTCCTGTTGTTGTTATTGTTTTTTTTTTTTTTTTTTTCGTCTCCCCTAGTTTACTGTTTTTGCTCTTTTCTGTTTGTTTCTTACCTTTTTCTTTGAGTGATTCTTTGTGCTTTTTCCTTTTGAGAAAACAATATTTTTTTTTCTCTTTTAACCGGTATAATGATTTTGTATGGGATTTTAAATTATAACTCTTGTCGACTAAGAGCTCTTACATTAATATCTGTAATCTCTGTAAAACAAACAGACTGACGTACAGATGAACATATAAAACTGACTGAGTGACAGAAGGAAAGACAGAAAGAAAGACAGACAGAGACAGACTGATAAACAAACGGAAAGATGGACTAAAAGACATATAAACCAAAGGACGGACTGAGACAGACAGACAAACCGAATGATAAACTAACTGAAGCGACGACATACATAATTATAGCTTTGAGTCCTATTTCCCTTCCTTCCAACAGCGGGTTCCTGCGACTCCCTGTCCGCGATCCCAGAATCCCTACCATTTACGTCAGCCAAGTGGATTAGGGGATTCCACTCCGGGGATTCCACTCCTAGGGGACTCCAGGGGGGATTCCACTCCTTCTTCCAGGGGATTCCACTGGGGATTCCAGGGGATTCCAGGGGGGGATTCCACTCCTAGGGGATTCCACTCCTAGGGGGGGATTCCACTCCGGGGATTCCACTCCAAGGGGATTCCACTCTAGGGGATTCCACTCCTAGGGATTCCACTCCTAGGGGATTCCACTCCAAGGGGATTCCACTCCAAGGGATTCCACTCAGGGGATTCCACTCCTTCCACTCCTAGGGGATTCCACTCCAGGGGATTCCACTCCAAGGGGATTCCACTCCAGGGGGATTCCACTCCAAGGGGATTCCACTCCAAGGGGATTCCACTCCAAGGGGATTCCACTCCTAGGGGATTCCACTGGGGGGGATTCCACTCCTAGGGGATTCCACTCCAAGGGGATTTCCACTCCAGGGGATTCCACTCCAGGGGATTCCACTCCAAGGGGATTCCACTGGGATTCCACTCCAAGGGGATTCCACTCCTAGGGGATTCCACTCCAAGGGGATTCCACTCCTAGGGGATTCCACTGGGGATTCCAGGGGATTCCACTCCAAGGGGGGGGGTTCCACTCCTAGGGGATTCCACTCCGGGGATTCCACTCCTAGGGGATTCCACTCCCACTCGGGGATTCCACTGGGGGGGGATTCCACTCCAAGGGGATTCCACTCCAGGGGGGGATTCCACTCCTAGGGGATTCCACTCCTTCCACTCCAGGGATTCCACTCCTAGGGGATTCCAATTCCACTCCAAGGGGATTCCACTCCAAGGGGATTCCACTCCAAGGGGGGATTCGGGGATTCCACTCCAAGGGGATTCCACTCCAAGGGGATTCCACTCCTAGGGGATTCCACTCCAGGGGATTCCAGGGGATTCCACTCTTCCACTCCAAGGGGATTGGGATTCCACTCGGGGATTCCGGGGGGGATTGGGGATTCCACTCCAAGGGGATTCCACTTTTTGCCGACTACGAGTAACGGTGTAGATGAATGACTTTATGAAATGCTTTGTATATGTTGAAGATTTTCGATAGAGTCGAAAATTGAAATTAAAATGATGTAACGTGAGTGTTCACTTCACTGGCAACACCGACAACAGGGTGAGTCACAGGGAATATGTACATATCTTTTCCGTATAACACACTTATAACAAATGAATGTATATGAATTTTGTCCCGAAAAAGTCTTAATATGATATGCATATGCTGCATGTCCTCCACTAATACCTCTTGACCTGTTACCTGATCGCCTCCATTTGGTGTCTGTATTACCCTCATACTTGTATTTAACCCCATTCATTATAACTATTTCGAAATGTAAGGTATGTGTGTAAGAATATGTTAGATTATCAGATAAGGAATTTCTCGAAAAGGAAGGGTGGGGGGGAGACAGAGTAATCAAATAATAATAATGTTAATGATGATAATAATTACGATGATAATTACAATAACTATCATAAGACAAAAAAAAAAAAAAAAAAAAAAAAGAAGTTATTCCATTATCTTAATATTAGGAACTGCGAGCCACTCTCAATTGTTAACATTAATGTCACATTGTCTCATGGAAATGTTTTACACTAAAATTGTATACAAATATTCTTCCTAAGAAAATAAACATTATGTACATTTTACTTCAATTCTTTTCCGTATCCTAAGAGCTCGGAAATCAATGGTTTTGTCCCAGAAAAGCCTTCAGGTGAAGTGAAGTCATATTTTCCTGTCAACCTTTATTTAAACTCTGAACTCCAACGACCTGACTGAAAAAAATGTGTTAACCCTCCGGCGCAATGACCAGTAAATGTTGCATGACCTTTGGGAACTCTGAGAGAGAGAGAGAGAGAGAGAGGAATAATGATTTTGATATGTCGTCCTCGCTGTAACTACTGTAACGATAATATGACCTCGACATTTTAACCGTAGAAATATTAGTAAAAATGAAAATAGAGTAACTATATATAGAGAGAGAGATGGGAGAGAGAGAGAGAGAGGAGAAGAGTAGAGAGAGAGAGAGAGAGAGAGAGAGAGAGAGAGAGAGAGAGAGAGAGAGAGAGAGAGAGAGAGAGAGAGAGAGAGAGAGAGAGAGAGAGAGAGAGAGAGAGAGAGAGAGAGAGAGAGAGAGAGAGAGAGAGAGAGAGAGAGAGAGAGAGAGAGAGAGAGAGAGAGAGAGAGAGAGAGAGAGAGAGAGAGAGAGAGAGAGAAGAGAGAGAGAGAGAGAGAGAGAGAGAGAGAGAGAGAGAGAGAGAGAGAGAGAGAGAGAGAGGAAAAAGAGAGTTTGTGCTTATATATGTGTGTGTAATAATAATTTAGGGTTTGGTGGGACAGGCTCTTGTGACATCAGCCAAATTGTGGTTTGTCTGTTTATTATGTTTCTAAACTACCCCCTGTGTGCGAGGAATGGCCGGGGTTGCCATCCACTGTCAGGGCGGGGAGTTGAACGCAAGACAGCAAGACGAGAACGTATGTGTGTGTGTGTGTTGCCGAAATATACCAAGCTAAAATTCACTAAATTCCTGATTACGTCTATCTTAGCAATAAAACCACAATCCCTCCTTCTAATATTCATGAATTTTCTTTTCTGCACCTTCTTTTGATTCGACTGCTTCATTCTTTCATAAATGTCACCCCTAGACTAATTTTGGTGCCGTCTCTACACCTCAAAAATCGTAATGAAAAAACAAGTGACAATGGATGCGATGCGAAGTCACAGAATACGATTATTCAGGTACTTTTAACATTCTACTGGAAGCATCCTTGGCGTTTTCCTTTTGATATGAAAATAACTGCGTATTAAGTAGTTTAATGGTTTTCTATTGACCTTTTTTATATGATATAAGGAAGAATAATTTATTTTACGAAAACTTTGTACTTCGAAGTTTTCGTATTTGTTTTCTACTGTGTATTGATATATTCATCTATTGATCTATATGTTCATCTATTAAGTTATCTATCAATATTTCCATCTTTATGTATAAATATGTGTGTGTGTGAGATAAAAGATAGATAGAGAAATATACACAGTTAAAGACACATCGTTCAGTATTTAGGAATTAGAAAGAATACAGTGCAACTACAGTGCAATTTGCAAACAGAAAAATCAAAAGCAGGTGCGGTCAATATCTGATGCACTTATAAAATCACACACAGGAGAGGACACACGGTTAACTAATATTAAAGCGAGTAGGTAGCTATGATCTTGTAGCGGATGACAAGGTAGCAAAGCGTGAGTAATTGCTTAATCAAATAGTTTTTATCAATATCAAGATCATGGTTCTATACCAAGAGTTTAGTATTCCAATGATTTAAACATTAAATATATATATCTAAAAATCTCACGTCCTTTCGAGAATGGAAAATTATCAACCTATTCAAGTCTATACAGTAATGCCATGTATAGTGAGTATCTTGATATTTGTTGAGTGAAACAATATTTGGAACAAGGACTTCCTATACCAAAAGGAGCGAAACGACAGCGCACGATCCCTTCTCTATATCACTATGCGGAGAGAGAAATGAGAGAAAATGAAGAGTATTTGCCAAATGATCTTATAATAAAAATTACGTGTACCCAAAAAGATCAAAGTCCTGACTGAACAATGTCGTATCTCGGCCACAGTTTCTTTCGCAACACTGCCAAAATAGGCCTCGTCAGAAACCCGAAGACTCGTTGTGCTCGTGTGGAAATGCCCGATATTTACGGCCGGATCTATCCCTACGTCATCAAACACGAGTCTGGCTTCCTGGCTTATGTTCTCCATGTGCAGGATGTAGTCGTATTTTTCCCCACACGGGTTGCATATGCAGGTCTGGGGCGTCCAGTGCTTGTCGAGAAGCCCGTGATCTCGAGACCACAGAACGTGATGAAGGAAATCCGGAAAGCTGAAGGAGGCGTTGTAGAAAACCTTTATAACGCCCCTTATTTTCTCTATGAGGCACCAGCGCTTCTTCTAGGCTGCCGGTGTTGAAGAGCAGTGATAGCTTGCACGGGTTGGACACGTTCCTCACGCTCTCGAACCTTTCTGAAAGCCAAGGAGAGGGTGCGATGTCGCCTCGAGACACGAGGGCGGGGAGCCAGAAGGAGGCCCAGCGAGTCT
>NW_020869222.1:984432-991932 GCF_003789085.1 Penaeus vannamei
CTTGTCCTTTGCTGTTTGGGGTTAATGTGTTCGGCTTTTTTTTTTTTTATCTCCTTTCTTTCGTCTTTTTGTGTTACTGTATGTTTCTCGGTATTTATTTGTATGTGCGCGTGTAAGATTGTGTATATATGTATGTGTGTGTGTTTGTGTGTGTGTCTAAGATTTCTCATTCCCATAGATACAGACATTCATAATTCTCACAATACTCCGAGAAACGTTAAGAAACGGGCGGAAAATCTAATAAATGAAAAATATCGCGAAACTTTACGTATTTTTGACTAACTGGCAATAAAAAAAATAACTGGTTCGTAGTTTTGTCTACTAATCTCTAACCACATGACTAACGTTTTTTTTTTTCTTTGGCAACGCGTTTAGGTCTGAAACCCTATTTATACCCCCCCCCCCCTAAAGCGAAAGATGAGTTGCGTTTGGTTAAACTTGTTTTTATATGCTATATCATAACAGGAGTCCAGGTTTATAGTTCTTAGGCCTTTTTGTGCCTATCCATAATTGCAATAATTATAATCAGAGTATAAACATAACTGGGACCATGTTTTAAAAGCTATAACCAAACCTTTTCTACATTAAGGATATTTTTTTATTAAAAAGTGAATTTTCGTATATCCACATATCTAGTCTGTTTTGCATAGCCATACTTTCTCTTCTAAGAATTGGAAAATCTAATGTCAGCAGCTTATACTATAAAACGAGTATCACTAACCTAAAATTCATCTTAGGGATATAGAATCCTAAATAACTTAAAATTCTACCATTAAACAGGTACGGGCGCAAGATGACCATGGCCGTGGGTTTTGTCGCCTACTCCGCCCTGGCCATCGGCTCCTGCTGGATCCCCAACCTCTCGGCTCTCCTGCTCTCGCGCTTTCTCATGGGCGCCGTCGACCCCACGATACTGAAGACGGGATATATACTAGGTGAGGGGTGGCGGAGGAGGGAGAAGGCAAGGGAAAAGGAACAGGTAGAGAAAGAGGGAGAAGGTATAGGAAAGGCAGTGGACAGAGATACAGATGGCAATAACGATGAGGAAGGTGGAGAGAGAGGAGAGAGAGAGAGAGAGAGAGAGAGAGAGAGAGAGAGAGAGATAGAGAGAGAGATAGAGGTAGAAAGAGAGAAAGTACAAAACCATTAGAGCGTTATCAATTTTCGCAGGCATGGAGGTCGCGGATCCCAAGTGGCGCACGCATATCGGCATTGCATTGTTTCTGCCATGGGCGCTTAGTCTCATGGCGTGGGGCGGGTTCGCTTACCTCGTCCGGGAATGGCGGATGCTTCAGCTGACCGTGTCTTTGCTGTGTCTGGCCTTCTTGCCTACTCTGTGGTAAGTTTCGATGAGATTTCTGTGATACAACTTTCGATATCTGTGTCTATCTCTCACTATCTATTTATCTCTTTCTCTGTCTGTCTGTCTGTCTGTTTCAGTCTGTCTCTCTCTCTCTCTCTCTAGTCCCTGTGTGATAGACCTGAACTCCTTCCTTCGTCAATGTCTTCTCCTTTTCCTTAACCTTCTCTTCCCATCCATCCTCCATCATCCAGCCGCTTCTCTTTCTATCATCCGCCTCCTCTGTCGGGGGATTATCCTATTAGGTTCATGGACGAGTCGCCTCGGTGGCTGGCCGTGAGGGGGCAGCACCGGCGCGCCCTCCGAGTGCTGCAGAGGGCCGCCAGGTGGAACGGGGTCGCCCTCCCCCCGAGGACGAGCTTCTGCTCCTGCTCAAGGACGGAGTCAAGGACGAGGTGCGAGCGCGTGCTTGTGCGCATGTGTAAAAGGAACACACTTTATCATATATATATATATATATATATATATATATATATATATATATATATATGTGTGTGTGTGTGTGTGTGTGTGTGTGTGTGTGTGTGTGTGTGTGTGTGTGTGTGTGTGTGTGTGTTTTATATACATTTTTTTATCAATTTTCCTCGAAATATAAATCCTGTCACTCATCATGCTTCTGAATATACAATACAAGACAGAAGAATAATCCTGGTTCATAATCCTTTTATTTATTGTATTTCTTTTATCACTTGATCCCGTGACGTAGGCAATGGTACGCCCGCACCAAGACGCCCGCGCCACACCGCGAGAGCTGGTTCAGAAGGCGTTTGGATGAAGCATTTATTCTTTTCAGGCAGGTCCACTTTTCCCTCTTCCTCCCTCCCCTTCCTCTCCTCCTATTCTCTTTTCTATTCCTCCTCCTCCTCCTTATCCTTCTTCATTCCTTCCTCATCGTCCTCCTCCTCCTCCTCCTCCTCTTCCTTCTGCCAAACTTTCCTTATACATTGCTGAAATATATCATACGATTCTTTATATGAATGAAAAATCTTGTATATCTTGTCTGTATATTTTGATTTCGTGGAAATATTGCAATTTCTCTGACATATTTCGCTATGTCGGTTACTGAAAGCGTGCAGAGGATGTAGTCTCAAACCCACAGAATTATTTGATTATAAGAGCAATATGAATGGTATTAGTAATAGTGATAAAATTAACGAAGATGACAATGATAGTAAAGACAATATATCCTCCTACAAAGACGATACTCATTTTGCTTCTCCACCACTCCCCCACACCCCCTCACACCCTCGCCCCCTCACCCAACAGAACCCCCCGCCTTCGCACCATCACCCTCAGCCTGTACACCAACTACCTACTGGTGGGTGCTGTGTACTTCGGCCTCTCGCTCAGCGGCGGCGACCTGAGCTCCGACCCGTTCCTGTACATGGTGCTGACGGGGGTCGTGGAGCTGCCGGCCTACACGCTGGTCATCCCCCTGGTGGCTCGCTACGGCAGGAGGGCTCCCGTTGTCGCCTTCTTCTTCATGGGCGCCGTGGCTCTTCTCGCACTGCCCTTCGTGCCCACGGGTGAGTGAGTTGTCTGGGGTGGAGGTTTTGTTTCATGAATATGTATAAGGTTTCATAATGAAAAATCTGAGAAAAATGAAAGCATGATTTCCTTCTTCTCATCTTGTTTTTTTGTTCGTGTTGTTTCTTATGCCAAACAAAATTAGGAATTTACTGTCTACAAACATGTCTTCAGTCAATACCAAGAAGTTTCCCTGACAATCAAAACAGGAAAGTAAAACATTTAGCTTAAATTACCCTTCAAAAATAATATAATAGAAAACGTTATTTTTAGAATTAAAAGGGGAACTAAAATAATATTTAATTTTCCTCTCAGGTAGTGGGGAATCGATGACCTTAGCCCTTATGGGAAGATGAGTATCGCTTCGGCCTTCCAGATCCTCGACTTTTACTCCTCAGAGCTCTTTCCCACCGAGGTTAGGACGAGGGGCATGAGCACAGCCCTTGTCATGTCAAGGGTGGGGTCTACTTGTTCGCCTTTCATCACGGACTACTTGGTAAGTTTTTTCTTCTTCTTTTCTTTCTTTTTTTTCTTTTCTTATTTTCTTATTTTTACAGGAATAAATCATGGTGAATGTTATTATTATTTTTTATGGGAAGGGAATATTATGTAAGTAGTTTGAATGAGCTTGGATGTGTTTTAGATTTTTACCAATCACTGCATGACAGCAAGATATGACAGTCTTCTTGCTTTTTGTTTAAATCTCTATGATTTTTATAACGCTCTCTCTGTTCCTTCCTACCTCCCTCTCTTTTCTTTCCTTCCTGTTCCTCCGGGTCCAGGGCCCCTTGTACCCGTGGGCGCCGTCAGCAGTGTTCGGGCGGCGTCGGTGCTCGCGGGACTGGCCACGCTCGCCCTGCCGGAGACGCTGCACGTGCCTCTCCCGGACACCATCGCACACCTGGAGGAGCGGGAGATCAGGACCAGGTAATTCGGCTGGAGGTTTACTTTGGAGTTCGTCTGTTCCTTTCTTTATCATCCGTTTTTTATTATTTTTTTTCTTTTTTTTTTTTTTTTGTTATTGATGTTATCTGTGTTGTTAAGATCATTATCGTTGTCGGTATGATCTCTTCTGTTAGTATTTTATTATTCATTTCCTGTTGTTGTTATTGTTTTTTTTTTTTTTTTTCGTCTCCCCTAGTTTACTGTTTTTGCTCTTTTCTGTTTGTTTCTTACCTTTTTCTGTGAGTGTTCTTTGCTGCTTTTTCCTTTTGAGAAAACAATATTTTTTTTCTCTTTTACCGATATAATGATTTTGTATGGAATTTTAAATTATAACTCTTGTCGACTAAGAGCTCTTACATTAATATCTGTAATCTCTGTAAAACAGACAGACTGACGGACAGATGAACATATAAAACTGACTGACTGACAGAAGGAAAGACAGAAAGAAATACAGACAGAGAAACACTGATAAACAAACGGAAAGATGGACTAAAAGACATATAAACCAAAGGACGGACTGAGACAGACAGACAAACCGAAAGACAAACCAACTGAAGCGACGACCCACATAATTATAGCTTTGAGTCCTATTTCCCTTCCTTCCAACAGCGGGTTCCTGCGACTCCCTGTCCGCGATCCCAGAATCCCTACCATTTACGTCAGCCAAGTGGATTAGGGGATTCCACTCCCACTCCAGGGGATTCCACTCCTAGGGGATTCCACTCCTAGGGGATTCCACTCCAAGGGGATTCCACTCCAAGGGGATTCCAAGGGGATTCCACTCCAAGGGATTCACTCCAAGGGGATTCCACTCCTAGGGGATTCCACTCCCCACTCCCACTCCAGGGGGATTCCACTCCTAGGGATTCCACTCCTAGGGGATTCCACTCCAAGGGGATTCCACTCCTAGGGGATTCCACTCCAAGGGATTCCACTCCTAGGGGATTCCACTCCAAGGGGATTCCCACTCCAAGGGATTCCACTCCAAGGGGATTCCATTCCACTCCAAGGGGGGATTCCACTCCAAGGGGATTCCACTCCAAGGGGATTCCACTCCTAGGGGATTCCACTCCTAGGGGATTCCACTCCACCACTCCAAGGGATTCCACTCCAAGGGATTCCACTCCAAGGGGATTCCACTCCAAGGGGATTCCACTCCAGGGGATTCCACTCCTAGGGGGGATTCACTCCAAGGGATTCCACTCCAGGGGATTCCACTCCTAGGGGATTCCACTCCACCACTCCTAGGGATTCCACTCCAGGGATTTCCACTCCAAGGGATTCCACTCCAAGGGATTCCACTCCGGGATTCCACTCGGGATTCCACTCCAGGGGATTCCACTCCAAGGGGATTCCACTCCAGGGATTCCACTCCTAGGGATTCCACTCCAGGGATTCCACTCCAGCCACTCCAAGGGATTCCACTCCAAGGGGATTCCACTCCAAGGGGATTCCACTCCTAGGGATTCCACTCCAGGGATTCCACTCCAAGGGGATTCCACTCTTCCACTCCTAGGGGATTCCACTCCAAGGGGATTCCACTCCGGGGATTCCACTCCAAGGGGATTCCACTCCAGGGGATTCCACTCCAGGGGATCCACTCCAGGGGGGATTCCACTTTCCACTCCTAGGGATTCCACTCCTAGGGGATTCCACTCCTAGGGGATTCCACTCCACCACTCCTAGGATTCCACTCCACCACTCCCACTCCAGGGGATTCCACTCCAAGGGATTCCACTCCTAGGGGATTCCACTCCAGGGGATTCCACTCCATTCCAGGGATTCCACTTACTACAAGTATGTAGGAATAACTTTATGAAATGCTTTGTATATGTTGAAGATTTTCGATAGAGTCGAAAATTGAAATTAAAATAATGTAACGTGAGTGTTCACTTCACTGGCAACACCGACAACAGGGTGAGTCACAGGGGAAATATGTACATCTTTTTCCGTATAACACTTAATAACAAATGGATGTATATGAATTTTGTCCCGAAAAAGTCTTAATATGATATGCATATGCTGCATGTCCTCCACTAATACCTCTTGACCTGTTACCTGATCGCCTCCATTTGGTGTCTGTATTACCCTCATACTTGTATTTAACCCCATTCATTATAACTATTTCGAAATGTAAGGTATGTGTGTAAGAATATGTTAGATTATCAGATAAGGAATTTCTCGAAAAGGAACTGGAAGAGACAGAGTAATCAAATAATAATATTAATGATAAGAATAACAATAATTACGATGATAATTACAATAACAATCATAAGAAAAAAAAGTTATTCCATCTTAATATTAGGAACTGCGATCTACTCTCAATTGTTAACATTAATGTCACATTGTCTCATGGAAATGTTTTACACTAAAATTGTATACAAATATTCTTCCTAAGAAAATAAACATGTACATTTTACTTCAATTCTTTTTCGTATCCTAAGAGCTCGAAATCAATGGTTTTGTCCCAGAAAAACCTTCAGGTGAAGTGAAGTCATATTTTCCTGTCAACCTTTATTTAAACTCTGAACTCCAACGACCTGACTGAAAAAAATGTGTTAACCCTCCGGCGCAATGACCAGTAAATGTTGCATGACCTTTGAGACGAGAGAGAGAGAGAGCGTCCTCGCTGTAACTACTGTCGCGATAATATGACCTCGACATTTTAACCGTCATTAGTAAAAACTGAAAATAGAGTAACTATATATATATATATATAGCCAGGAGGAGAGAGAGAGAGAGAGAGAGAGAGAGAGAGAGAGAGAGAGAGAGAGAGAGAGAGAGAGAGAGAGAAGAGAGAGAGGAGAGAGAGGAAGAGAGAGAGAGAGAGAGAAGAGGAGAGAGAGAGAGAGAGAGAGAGAGAGAGAGAGAGAGAGAGAGAGAGAGAGAGAGAGAGAGAGAGAAGAGAGAGAGAGAGAGAGAGAGAGAGAGAGAGAGAGAGAGAGAGAGAGAGAGAGAGAGAGAGAGAGAGAGAGAGAGAGAGAGAGAGAGAGAGAGAGAGAGAGAGAGAGAGAGAGAGAGAGAGTGAGGAAAAAGAGAGTTTGTGCTTATATATGTGTGTGTAATAATAATTTAGGGTTTGGTGGGACAGGCTCTTGTGACATCAGCCAAATTGTGGTTTGTCTGTTTATTATGTTTCTAAACTACCCCCTGTGTGCGAGGAATGGCCGGGGTTGCCATCCACTGTCAGGGCGGGAGTTGAACGCAAGACAGCAAGACGAGAACGTATGTGTGTGTGTGTGTTGCCGAAATATACCAAGCTTAAATTCACTAAATTCCTGATTACGTCTATTCTTAGGCAATAAAACCACAATCCCTCCTTCTAATATTCATGAATTTTCTTTTCTGCACCTTCTTTTGATTCGACTGCTTCATTTCTTTCATAAAATGTCACCCTAGACTAATTTTGGTGCCGTCTCTACACCTCAAAAATCGTAATGATAAACAAGTGACAATGGATACGATGCGAAGTCACAGAATACGATTATTCAGGTACTTTTAACATTCTACTGGAAGCATCCTTGGCGTTTTCCTTTTGATATGAAAATAACTGCGTATTAAGTAGTTTAATGGTTTTCTTTGACCTTTTTATATGATATAAGGAAGAATAATTTCTTTTACGAAAACTTTGTACTTCGAAGTTTTCGTATTTTGTTTCTACTGTGTAT
>NW_020869222.1:1001932-1008728 GCF_003789085.1 Penaeus vannamei
TAACGTTTTTTTTTCTTTGACAACGCGTTTAGGTCTGAAACCCTATTTATAACCCCCCCCCCCCTAAAGCGAAAGATGAGTTGCGTTTTAGTTAAACTTGTTTTTATATGCTATACCATAACAGGAATTCTGCAAATCAAGTCCAGGTTTATAGTTCTTAGGCCTTCTTGTGCCTATCCATAAGATAATTGCAATAATTATAATTAGAGTATACACATAACTGGGGACCATGTGTTTAAAAGCTATAACCAAACCTTTTCTACATTAAGGATAATTTTTTTATTATTAAAAAGTGAATTTTCGTATATCCACATATCTAGTCTGTTTTGCATAGCCATACTTTCTCTTCTAAATTGGAAAATTTAATGTCAGCAGTCTTTACTATAAAAGAGTATCAGACAGACTATATTCATCTTAGGGATATAGGATCCAAAATAACAAAAAATTCTACCATTTAACAGGTACGGGCGTAAGATGACCGTGGCCGTGGGTTTTCGCCTACTCCGCCCTGGCCATCGGCTCCTGCTGGATCCCCAACCTCTCGGCTCTCCTGCTCTCGCGCTTTCTCATGGGCGCCGTCCACCCCACGATACAGAAGACGGGATATATATAGGTGAGGGGTGGCGGAGGAGGGAGAAGGCAAGGGAAAAGGAACAGGTAGAGAAGGAGGGGAGAAGGTATAGGAAAGGCAGTGGACAGAGATACAGATGGCAATAACGATGAGGATGGAAGGGTGGAGAGAGAGAGAGAGAGAGAGAGAGAGAGAGAGAGAGAGAGAGAGAGAGAGAGGGGGGAGAGAGAGAGATAGATAGGTAGAAAGAGAGTACAAAACCATTTAGAGCGTTATCAATTTTCGCAGGCATGGAGGTCGCGGATCCCAAGTGGCGCACGCATATCGGCATTGTATTGTTTCTGCCATGGGCGCTTGGTCTCATGGCGTGGGGCGGGTTCGCTTACCTCGTCCGGGAATGGCGGATGCTCAGCTGACCGTGTCTTTGCTGTGTCTGGCCTTCTTGCCTACTCTGTGGTAAGTTTCGATGAGATTTCTGTGATACAACTTTCGATATCTGTGTCTATCTCTCACTATCTCTTTCTCTGTCTGTCTGTCTGTTTCAGTCTGTCTGTCTGTCTGTCTCTCTCTCTCTCTCTTATCTGCAAAGTTCACCCACACTAAAGTTGACGGAAAAGTCCTGGTGTGATAGACCCTGAACTCCTTCCTTCGTCAATGTCTTCCCCTTTTCCTTAACCCCTTCTCTTCCCATCCATCTCCTCCATCATCCCAGCCGCTTCTCTTTCTACCATCCGTCTTCTCCCCCCTCCTCCCTCCTCCTCCTTCCCCTCCTCCTCCTTCCTCCTCCTTCACCTCCTCCTCTCCTCCTCCCACCTCCTCCTTCACTCTCTGGATTATCCTATTAGGTTCATGGACGAGTCGCCTCGGTGGCTGGCCGTGAGGGGGCAGCACCGGCGCGCCCTCCGAGTGCTGCAGAGGGCCGCCAGGTGGAACGGGGTCGCCCTCCCCCCGAGGACGAGCTTCTGCTCCTGCTCAAGGACGGAGTCAAGGACGAGGTGCGAGCGCGTGCTTGTGCGCATGTGTAAAAAGGAACACACTTTATCATATATATATATATATATATATATATATATATATATATATATATGTGTGTGTGTGTGTGTGTGTGTGTGTGTGTGTGTGTGGTTTGTGTGTGTGTGTGTGTTTATATATATATACATTTTTTTTATCAATTTTCCTCGAAATATAAATCCTGTCACTCATCATGCTTCTGAATATACAATACAAGACAGAAGAATATCCTGGTTCATAATCCTTTTATTTTTTTGTATTTCTTTTATCACTTGATCCCGTGACGTAGGCAATGGTACGCCCGCACCAAGACGCCCGCGCCCACACCGCGAGAGGCTGGTTCAGAAGGCGTTTGGATGAAGCATTTATTCTTTTCAGGCAGGTCCACTTTTCCCTCTTCCTCCCTCCCCTTCCTCTCCTCCTATTCTCTTTTCTATTCCTCCTCCTCCTCCTTATCCTTCTTCATTCCTTCCTCATCGTCCTCCTCCTCCTCCTCCTTCCTTCTGCAAACTTTCCTTATACATTGCTGAAATATATCATACGATTCTTTATATGAATGAAAAATCTTGTATATCTTGTCTGTATATTTTGATTTCGTGGAAATATTGCAATTTCTCTGACATATTTCGCTATGTCGGTTACTGAAGCGTGCAGAGGATGTAGTCTCAAACCCACAGAATTATTTGATTATAAGATATGAATGGTATTAGTAATAGTGATAAAATTAACGAAGATGACAATGATAGTAAAGACAATATATCCTCCTACAAAGACGATACTCATTTTGCTTCTCCACCACTCCCCCACCCCCTCACACCCTCGCCCCCTCACCCAACAGAACCCCCCGCCTTCGCACCATCACCCTCAGCCTGTACACCAACTACCTACTGGTGGGTGCTGTGTACTTCGGCCTCTCGCTCAGCGGCGGCGACCTGAGCTCCGACCCGTTCCTGTACATGGTGCTGACGGGGGTCGTGGAGCTGCCGGCCTACACGCTGGTCATCCCCCTGGTGGCTCGCTACGGCAGGAGGGCTCCCGTTGTCGCCTTCTTCTTCATGGGCGCCGTGGCTCTTCTCGCACTGCCCTTCGTGCCCACGGGTGAGTGAGGTTGTCTGGGGTGGAGGTTTTGTTTCATGAAATATGTTTGAGGTTTCATAATGAAAAATCTGAGAAAAATGAAAGCATGATTTCCTTCTTTCTCATCTTGTTCTTTTTTGTTCGTGTTTTTCTTATGCCAAAAAAATTAGGAATTTACTGTCTACAAACATGTCTTCAGTCAATACCAAGAAGTTTCCCTGACAATCAAAACAGGAAAGTAAAACATTTAGCATAGAATACCCTTCAAAAATAATATCATAGAAAACGTTTTTTTAAAATTATAAGGGACTAAAATAATAATTTTCCTCTCAGGTAGTGGGGAATCGATGACCTTAGCGCTTATGGGGAAGATGAGTATCGCTTCGGCCTTCCAGATCCTCGACTTTTACTCCTCAGAGCTCTTTCCCACCGAGGTTAGGACGAGGGGCATGAGCACAGCCCTTGTCATGTCAAGGGTGGGGTCTACTTGTTCGCCTTTCATCACGGACTACTTGGTAAGTTTTTTTTTTCTTCTTTTCTTTTTTTTTTTCTTTCTTATTTTCTTTATTTTTACAGGAATAAATCATGGTGAATGTTATTATTATTATTTTTTATGGGAAGGGAATATTATGTAAGTAGTTTGAATGAGCTTGGATGTGTGTTTTAGATTTTTACCAATCACTCTGCATGACAGCAAGATATGACAGTCTTCTTGCTTTTTGTTTAAATCTCTATGATTTTTATAACGCTCTCTCTCCCTCCCTCCCCCCTCTCCTTTTCCTTCCCTGTTCCTTCCTACCTCCCTCCCTCCCTCTTCTTTCCCTCCCTTCCCTTCCTTCCCCCTCCCTCTCTTTTTCCTTCTTCCTCCCTTCCCTCCCTCCTCCGTCCCTCCCTCTCTTTTCCTTCCTCCCTCCCTCTCTTTTCTTCCTCCCTCCTCTTTTCCTCCTCCTCCCTCCTCCCTCCCTCTCCTCCTCCTCCCAGGGCCCCTTGTACCGTGGGCGCCGTCAGCAGTGTTTCGGGGCGGCGTCGGTGCTCGCGGGGCTGGCCACTCTCGCCCTGCCGGAGACGCTGCACGTGCCTCTCCCGGACACCATCGCACACCTGGAGGAGCGGGAGATCAGGACCAGGTAATTCGGCTGGAGGTTTACTTTGGGGTTGTTCGTCTGTTCCTTTCTTTATCATCCGTTTTTTATTCTTTCTTTCTTTCTTTCTTTATTAATTTTGTTATTGATGTTATCTGTGTTGTTAAGATCATTATCGTTGTCGGTATGATCTCTTCTGTTATTATTTTATTATTCATTTCCTGTTGTTGTTATTGTTTTTTTTTTTTTTTGTTTTGTCGTCTCCCCTAGTTTACTGTTTTTGCTATCTTTTCTGTTTGTTTCTTACCTTTTTCTGTGAGTGTTCTTTGCTGCTTTTTCCTTTTGAGAAAACAATATTTTTTTCTCTTTTACCGGTATAATGATTTTGTATGGAATTTTAAATTATAACTCTTGTCGACTAAGAGCTCTTACATTAATATCTGTAATCTCTGTAAAACAGACAGACTGACGGACAGATAAACATATAAGACTGACTGACTGACTGACAGAAGGGAAGACAGACAGACACAGAAGGAAAGACAGACAGACTGACGGACAGATGAACATATAAAACTGACTGACTGACAGAAGGAAAGACAGAAAGAAAGACAGACAGAGAGAGACTGATAAACAAACGTAAAGATAGACTAAAAGACATATAAACCAAAAGACAGACTGAGACAGACAGACAAACCGAAAGATAAACTAACTGAAGCGACGACATACATAATTATAGCTTTGAGTCCTATTTCCCTTCCTTCCAACAGCGGGTTCCTGCGACTCCCTGTCCGCGATCCCAGAATCCCTACCATTTACGTCAGCCAAGTGGATTAGGGGATTCGGGGGATTCCTCCTAGGGGATTCCACTCCAGGGGGATTCCACTCCTAGGGGATTCCACTCCAGGGGGATTCCACTCCTAGGGGATTCCACTCCAAGGGGATTCCACTCCTAGGGGATTCCACTCCTAGGGGATTCCACTCCTAGGGGATTCCACTCCTAGGGGATTCCACTCCTAGGGGATTCCACTCCAAGGGGATTCCACTCCTAGGGGATTCCGGGGGGATTCCACTCCAAGGGGTTCCACTCCTAGGGGATTCACTCCTAGGGAGGGGATTCCACTCCAAGGGGATTCCACTCCAGGGGAGGGGGATTCCACTCCTAGGGGATTCCACTCCAAGGGATTCCACTCAAGGGGATTCCACTCCTAGGGGATTCCACTCCAGGGGATTCCACTCCTAGGGATTCCACTCCAAGGGGATTCCACTCCTAGGGGATTCCACTCCTAGGGGATTCCACTCCAGGGGATTCCACTCCCAAGGGGATTTCCACTCCAGGGGATTCCACTCCTAGGGGATTCCACTCCAGGGGGGATTCCACTCGGGGGATTCCACTCCTAGGGGATTCCACTCCAAGGGGATTTCCACTCCAAGGGGATTCCAAGGGGATTCCACTCCAGGGGATTCCACTCCTAGGGGATTCCACTCCTAGGGGAGGGGATTCCACTCCAGGGGATTCTCCTAGGGGATTCCACTCCAAGGGGATTCACTCCTAGGGGATTCCACTCCTAGGGGATTCCACTCCAAGGGGATTCCACTCCAAGGGGATTCCAGGGGGATTCCACTCTAGGGGGGGGGATTCCACTCCAGGGGATTCCACTCCAGGGGGATTCCACTCCAGGGGATTCCACTCCAGGGGGATTCCACTCCTAGGGGATTCCACTCCTAGGGGATTTCCACTCCTAGGGGATTCCACTCCAAGGGGATTCCACTCCAGGGGATTCCACTCCAGGGGATTCCACTCCTAGGGGATTCCACTCCAAGGGGATTCCACTCCAAGGGGATTCCACTCCAGGGGATTCACTCTAGGGGATTCCACTCCAAGGGGGATTCCACTCCTAGGGGATTCCACTCCTAGGGGATTCCACTCCTAGGGGATTCCACTCCAGGGGATTCCACTCCTAGGGATTCCATCCAAGGGGATTCCACTCCAAGGGGATTCCACTCCAAGGGGATTCCACAAGGGGATTCCACTCCAGGGGGATTCCACTCCTAGGGGATTCCAAGGGGATTCCACTCCAAGGGATTCCACTCCAAGGGGGATTCCACTCCTAGGGGATTCCACTCCTAGGGGATTATTCCACTCTAGGGGATTCCACTCCTAGGGGGATTCCACTCCAAGGGGGATTCCACTCCAAGGGGATTCCACTCCAGGGGAATTCCACTCCTAGGGGATTCCAAGGGGATTCCACTCCAAGGGGATTCCACTCCAAGGGGATTCCACTCCTAGGGGATTCCACTCCAAGGATTCCACGGGGATTCCACTCCAAGGGGATTCCACTCCAAGGGGATTCCACTCCAGGGGGATTCCACTCCAAGGGGATTCCACTCCTAGGGGATTCCCACTCCTAGGGATTCCACTCTAGGATTCCACTCCAAGGGGATTCCACTCCAGGGGATTCCACTCCAAGGGGATTCCACTCCTAGGGGATTCCACTCCTAGGGGATTCCACTCCAAGGGGATTCCACTCCAAGGGGATTCCAGGGGGATTCCACTCCGGGGATTCCACAAGGGGATTCCACTCCAGGGATTCCACTCCGGGGAGGGGGATTCCACTCCAGGGGATTCCACTCCTAGGGGATTTCCACTCCAAGGGGATTCCACTCCTAGGGGATTCACTAGGGGATTCCCACTCCTAGGGGATTCCACTCCAAGGGGATTCCACTCCCAAAGGGGATTCCACTCCAGGGGATTCCACTCCTAGGGGATTCCACTCCAAGGGGATTCCACTCCAAGGGGATTTCCACTCCAGGGGGATTCCACTCCTAAGGGGATTCACTCCTAGGGGATTCCTCCTAGGGGATTCCCCTCCAACCAGGGGATTCACTCCAGGGGATTCCACTCCAGGGGATTCCACTCTAAGGGGATCCACTCAAGGGGATTCCACTCCTAGGGGATTCCACTTCCTAGGGGAATTCCACTCCTAGGGGATTCCATTCCACTCCAAAGGGGAATTTCCACTTTCCAAGGGGGATTCCACTCCTAGGGGATTCCACT
>NW_020869222.1:1018828-1022720 GCF_003789085.1 Penaeus vannamei
ATATTATGATGGGTGATAGATACACAATGAACAGATGCGATCAGTGATGTGCTCAAAATATTATGACAACAGTGCTCATAATACAAAATATTATGACAGTGCTCAATAGATACAAAATATTGCTCAATAGATGCAAAGTATTATGACAATGTTCAGTTTCAATTGTTTGTTCATGTTACTATATTTGTTTTTGTAACTACATACATATGCTTATAGATAGACTGGTTGATAGATAGAGACATTCATCTACTTAAATCCTTATTCACGTATTTCATATTTACTGGGGAGACAATACATAAAGATAGATTGATAGAGAGAGACATTCTCTACTTAAATCCTTATTCACGTACTTCATATTTACAGGGAAAGAGACAATACATAAAGATAGATAGATTGATAGAGACATTCATCTACTTAAATCCTTATTCATTTACTTCATATTTACCGAGAAAGAGACAAACGTAGATATGAATCCGCAGAACATTAAGGCCCCTTGTATCCACTGTAGTTCCAGCTTGCCTGCGGTTGGGAGTACCTTCGCTCGACGTACCAAAGCATCTACATGTTCGGCGTCACGATCGGGGCGCCGTTCAACGGGGTTCTGGCCGACAGGTGAGCGGCTCTCGTTTGGGAACGGCCTGGTGGGGGGGGGGTGTTCTTGTCCTTTGCTGTTTGGGGTTAATGTGTTCGGCTTTTTTTTTTTTTTTTTTTTCTCCTTCTTTCTTTCGTCTTTTTGTGTTACTGTATGTTTCTCGGTATTTATTTGTATGTGCGCGTGTAAGATTGTGTATATATGTGTGTGTGTGGTTGTGTGTGTGTCTAAGATTTCTCATTCCCATAGATACAGACATTCATAATTCTCACAATACTCCCGAGAAACGTTAAGAACGGGCGGAAAATCTAATAAATGAAAAATATCGCGAACTTACGTATTTTTGACTAACTGGCAATAAAAAAATAACTGGTTCGTAGTTTTGTCTACTACCTTCAACACATGACTAACGTTTTTTTTTTTCTTTGACAACGCGTTTAGGTCTGAAACCCTATTTATAACCCCCCCCCCTAAAGCGAAAGATGAGTTGCGTTTGGTTAAACTTGTTTTTATATGCTATATCATAACAGGAATTCTGCAAATCAAGTCCAGGTTTATAGTTCTTAGGCCTTTTTGTGCCTATCCATAAGATAATTGCAATAATTATAATTAGAGTATAACCAAACCTTTTCTACATTAAATATAATTTTTTATTATGAATTTTCGTATATCCACATATCTAGTCTGTTTTGCATAGCCATACTTTCTCTTCTAAGAATTGGAAAATTAATGTCAGCAGCCTTATACTATAAAAGAGTATCACTAACCTAAATTCATCTTAGGGATATAAGATCCAAATTAACTTAGAATTCTACCATTTAACAGGTACGGGCGTAAGATGACCGTGGCCGTGGGTTTCGTCGCCTACTCCGCCCTGGCCATCGGCTCCTGCTGGATCCCCAACCTCTCGGCTCTCCTGCTCTCGCGCTTCCTCATGGGCGCCGTCCACCCCACGATACAGAAGACGGGATATATACTAGGTGAGGGGTGGCGGAGGAGGGAGAAGGCAAGGGAAAAGGAACAGGTAGAGAAGGAGGGGACAAGGTATAGGAAAGGCAGTGGACAGAGATACAGATGGCAATAACGATGAGGATGGAAGAGAGAGAGAGAGAGAGAGAGAGAGAGAGAGAGAGGGGGAGAGAGATAGATAGAAAGAGAGATAGAGAGAAAGTACAAAACCATTTAGAGCGTTATCAATTTTCGCAGGCATGGAGGTCGCGGATCCCAAGTGGCGCACGCATATCGGCATTGTATTGTTTCTGCCATGGGCGCTTGTCTCATGGCGTGGGGCGGGTTCGCTTACCTCGTCCGGGAATGGCGGATGCTTCAGCTGACCGTGTCTTTGCTGTGTCTGGCCTTCTTGCCTACTCTGTGGTAAGTTTCGATGAGATTTCTGTGATACAACTTTCGATATCTGTGTCTCTATCTATCTCTTTCTCTGTCTCTGTCTGTTTCTCTGTCTGTCTGTCTGTCTGTCTCTCTCTCTCTCTCTCTCATCTGCAAAGTTCACAGAGTCACTAAAGTTGACGGAAAAGTCCTGGTGTGATAGACCTGAACTCCTTCCTTCGTCAATGTCTTCCCTTTTCCTTAACCCTTCTCTTCCCATCCATCCTCCATCATCCAGCCGCTTCTCTTTCTACATCCGTCTTCTCCCACCCTCCTCCTCCTCTCCTCCTCCTCCTCCTCCCTCCTCCTCACCTCCTCTCTCTCCTCCCTCCTCTGGATTATCCTATTAGGTTCATGGACGAGTCGCCTCGGTGGCTGGCCGTGAGGGGGCAGCACCGGCGCGCCCTCCGAGTGCTGCAGAGGGCCGCCAGGTGGAACGGGGTCGCCCTCCCCCCCCGAGGACGAGCTTCTGCTCCTGCTCAAGGACGGAGTCAAGGACGAGGTGCGAGCGCGTGCTTGTGCGCATGTGTAAAAGGACACATATATATATATATATATATATATATATATATATATGTGTGTGTGTGTGTGTGTGTGTGTGTGTGTGTGTGTGTGTGTGTGTGTGTGTGTGTGTGTGTGTGTGTGTGTGTTATATATACATTTTTTTTTTATCAATTTTCCTCGAAATATAAATCCTGTCACTAATCATGCTTCTGAATATACACAAGACAGACAGAAGAATAGGTTCATAATCCTTTTATTTATTGTATTTCTTTTATCACTTGATCCCGTGACGTAGGCAATGGTACGCCCGCACCAAGACGCCCGCGCCCACACGCGAGAGGCTGGTTCAGAAGGCGTTTGGATGAAGCATTTATTCTTTTCAGGCAGGTCCACTTTTCCCTCTTCCTCCCTCCCCTTCCTCTCCTCCTATTCTCTTTTCTATTCCTCCTCCTCCTCCATCCTTCTTCATTCCTTCCTCATCGTCCTCCTCCTCCTCCTCTTCCTTCTGCCAAACTTTCCTTATACATTGCTGAAATATATCATACGATTCTTTATATGAATGAAAAATCTTGTATATCTTGTCTGTATATTTTGATTTCGTGGAAATATTGCAATTTTCTGACATATTTCGCTATGTCGGTTACTGAAAGCGTGCAGAGGATGTCTCAAACCCACAGAATTATTTTGATTATAAGAGCAATATGAATGGTATTAGTAATAGTGATAAAATTAACGAAGATGACAATGATAGTAAAGACAATATATCCTCCTACAAAGACGATACTCATTTTGCTTCTCCACCACTCCCCACACCCCTCACACCCTCGCCCCCTCACCCAACAGAACCCCCCGCCTTCGCACCATCACCCTCAGCCTGTACACCAACTACCTACTGGTGGTGCTGTGTACTTCGGCCTCTCGCTCAGCGGCGGCGACCTGAGCTCCGACCCGTTCCTGTACATGGTGCTGACGGGGGTCGTGGAGCTGCCGGCCTACACGCTGGTCATCCCCCTGGTGGCTCGCTACGGCAGGAGGGCTCCCGTTGTCGCCTTCTTCTTCATGGGCGCCGTGGCTCTTCTCGCTCTGCCCTTCGTGCCCACGGGTGAGTGAGGTTGTCTGGGGTGGAGGTTTTGTTTCATGAAATATGTATAAGGTTTCATAATGAAAAATCTGAGAAAAATGAAAGCATGATTTCCTTCTTTCTCATCTTGTTCTTTTTTGTTCGTGTTGTTTCTTATGCCAAACAAAATTAGGAATTTACTGTCTACAAACATGTCTTCAGTCAATACCAAGAAGTTTCCCTGACAATCAAAACAGGAAAGTAAAACATTTAGCATAGAATACCCTTCAAAAATAATATAATAGAAAACGTTATTTTAAAATTATAAGGGACTAAAATAATATTTAATT
>NW_020869222.1:1030320-1042820 GCF_003789085.1 Penaeus vannamei
GTAATATTTATAGATAGACTGGTTGATAGATAAAGACATTTATCTACTTAAATCTTATTCGTATATCATTTTACTGGAAAGAGACAATACATAAAGGATAGATGATAGATAGAGACATTCATCAACTTAAATCCTTATTCAAGTATTTCATATTTACCGGAAAGACAATACATAAGATAGATAGATTGATAGAGAGAGACATTTCTACTTAAATCCTTATTCATTTACTTCATATTTACCGAGAAAGAGACAAACGTAGATATGAATCCGCAGAACATTAAGGCCCCTTGTATCCACTGTAGTTCCAGCTTGCCTGCGGTTGGGAGTACCTTCGCTCGACGTACCAAAGCATCTACATGTTCGGCGTCACGATCGGGGCGCCGTTCAACGGGGTTCTGGCCGACAGGTGAGCGGCTCTCGTTTGGGAACGGCCTGGTGGTGGTGGTGGTGGGGGGGGGGGGGTTCTTGTCCTTTGCTGTTTGGGGTTAATGTGTTCGGCTTTTTTTTTTTTTTTTTTTTTTTATCTCCTTTCTTTCTTTCGTCTTTTTGTGTTACTGTATGTTTCTCGGTATTTATTTGTATGTGCGCGTGTAAGATTGTGTATATATGTGTGTGTGTGTGGTTGTGTGTGTCTAAGATTTCTCATTCCCATAGATACAGACATTCATAATTCTCACAATACTCCCGAGAAACGTTAAGAACGGGCGGAAAATCTAATAAATGAAAAATATCGCGAACTTTACAGTATTTTTGACTATCTGGCAATAAAAAAAATAACTGGTTCGTAGTTTTGTCTACTAATCTCTAACCACATGACTAACGTTTTTTTTTCTTTGACAACGCGTTAAGGTCTGAAACCCTATTTATAACCCCTCCCCCCCTAAAGCGAAAGATGAGTTGCGTTTGGTTAAACTTGTTTGTATATGCTATACCATAACAGGAATTCTGCAAATCAAGTCCAGGTTTATAGTTCTTAGGCCTTCTTGTGCCTATCCATAATTGCAATAATTATAATCAGAGTATAAACATAACTGGGGACCATGTGTTTAAAAGCTATAACCAAACCTTTTCTACATTAAGGATAATTTTTTATTATTAAAAAAGTGAATTTTCGTATATCCACATATCTAGTCTGTTTTGCATAGCCATACTTTCTCTTCTAAGAATTGGAAAATTTAATGTCAGCAGTCTTATACTATAAAACGAGTATCACTAACCTAAAATTCATCTTAGGGATATAGAATCCAAAATAACTTAAAATTCTACCATTTAACAGGTACGGGCGCAAGATGACCATGGCCGTGGGTTTTGTCGCCTACTCCGCCCTGGCCATCGGCTCCTGCTGGATCCCCAACCTCTCGGCTCTCCTGCTCTCGCGCTTTCTCATGGGCGCCGTCGACCCCACGATACTGAAGACGGGATATATATATACTAGGTGAGGGGTGGCGGAGGAGGGAGAAGGCAAGGGAAAAGGAACAGGTAGAGAAAGAGGGGAGAAGGTATAGGAAAGGCAGTGGACAGAGATACAGATGGCAATAACGATGAGGGAAGAGAGAGAGAGAGAGAGAGAGAGAGAGAGAGAGAGAGAGAGAGAGAGGAGGGGGGGTGAGAGAGAGAGATAGATAGAAAGAGATAGAGAGAAAGTACAAACCATTTAGAGCGTTATCAATTTTCGCAGGCATGGAGGTCGCGGATCCCAAGTGGCGCATGCATATCGGCATTGCATTGTTTCTGCCATGGGCGCTTGGTCTCATGGCGTGGGGCGGGTTCGCTTACCTCGTCCGGGAATGGCGGATGCTTCAGCTGACCGTGTCTTTGCTGTGTCTGGCCTTCTTGCCTACTCTGTGGTAAGTTTCGATGAGATTTCTGTGATACAACTTTCGATATCTGTGTCTATCTCTCACTATCTCTTTCTCTGCCTGTCTCTGTCTCTGTCTCTCTCTCTCTCTCTTATCTGCAAAGTTCACAGAGTCACTAAAGTTAACGGAAAAGTCCTGGTGTGATAGACCCTGAACTCCTTCCTTCGTCAATGTCTTCCCTTTTCCTTAACCCTTCTCTTCCCATCCATCCCATCATCCAGCCGCTTCTCTTTCTACCATCCGTCTTCTCCCACCCTCCTCCTCCTCCTCCTCCTCTCCCCCTCCTTCCTCCTCCTTCACCTCCTCCTCCTCCTCCTCACCTCCTCCTTCACCTCCTCTGGATTATCCTATTAGTTCATGGACGAGTCGCCTCGGTGGCTGGCCGTGAGGGGGCAGCACCGGCGCGCCCTCCGAGTGCTGCAGAGGGCCGCCAGGTGGAACGGGGTCGCCCTCCCCCGAGGACGAGCTTCTGCTCCTGCTCAAGGACGGAGTCAAGGACGAGGTGCGAGCGCGTGCTTGTGCGCATGTGTAAAAGGAACACACTTTATCATATATATATATATATATATATATATATATATATATATATATATATATATATGTGTGTGTGTGTGTGTGTGTGTGTGTGTGTGTGTGTGTGTGTGTGTGTGTGTGTGTGTTATATATATTTTTTTTTTATCAATTTTCCTCGAAATATAAATCCTGTCACTAATCATGCTTCTGAATATACAATACAAGACAGAAGAATAATCCTGGTTCATAATCCTTTTATTTATTGTATTTTCTTTATCACTTGATCCCGTGACGTAGGCAATGGTACGCCCGCACCAAGACGCCCGCGCCACACCGCGAGAGGCTGGTTCAGAAGGCGTTTGGATGAAGCATTTATTCTTTTCAGGCAGGTCCACTTTTCCCTCTTCCTCCCTCCCTTCCTCCTCCTCTTTCTATTCCTCCTCCTCCTCCTCCTTATCCTTCTTCATTCCTTCCTCATCGTCCTCCTCTCCTCCTCTTCCTTCTGCCAAAACTTTCCTTATACATTGCTGAAATATATCATACGATTCTTATATGAATGAAAAATCTGTATATCTTGTCTGTATATTTTGATTTCGTGGAAATATTGCATTTCTCTGACATATTTCGCTATGTCGGTTACTGAAAGCGTGCAGAGGATGTAGTCTCAAACCCACAGAATTATTTTGATTATAAGAGCAATATGAATGGTATTAGTAATAGTGATAAAATTAACGAAGATGACAATGATAGTAAAGACAATATATCCTCCTACAAAGACGATACTCATTTTGCTTCTCCACCACTCCCCCACACCCTCTCACACCCTCGCCCCCTCACCCAACAGAACCCCCCGCCTTCGCACCATCACCCTCAGCCTGTACACCAACTACCTACTGGTGGGTGCTGTGTACTTCGGCCTCTCGCTCAGCGGCGGCGACCTGAGCTCCGACCCGTTCCTGTACATGGTGCTGACGGGGGTCGTGGAGCTGCCGGCCTACACGCTGGTCATCCCCCTGGTGGCTCGCTACGGCAGGAGGGCTCCCGTTGTCGCCTTCTTCTTCATGGGCGCCGTGGCTCTTCTCGCACTGCCCTTCGTGCCCACGGGTGAGTGAGGTTGTCTGGGGTGGAGGTTTTGTTTCATGAAATATGTATAAGGTTTCATAATGAAAAATCTGAGAAAAATGAAAGCATGATTTCCTTCTTTCTCATCTTGTTCTTTTTTGTTCGTGTTGTTTCTTATGCCAAACAAAATTAGGAATTTACTGTCTACAAACATGTCTTCAGTCAATACCAAGAAGTTTCCCTGACAATCAAAACAAAGTAAAACATTTAGCATAGAATACCTTTTAAATAATATAATAGAAAACGTTATTTAAAAAATTATAAGGGGAACTAAAATAATATTTAATTTTCCTCTCAGGTAGTGGGGAATCGATGACCTTAGCGCTTATGGGGAAGATGAGTATCGCTTCGGCCTTCCAGATCCTCGACTTTTACTCCTCAGAGCTCTTTCCCACCGAGGTTAGGACGAGGGGCATGAGCACAGCCCTTGTCATGTCAAGGGTGGGGTCTACTTGTTCGCCTTTCATCACGGACTACTTGGTAATTTTTTTTCTTCTTTTCTTTTCTTTTTTTCTTTTCTTATTTTCTTTATTTTTAACAGGAATAAATCATGGTGAATGTTATTATTATTTTTTTATGGGAAGGGAATATTATGTAAGTAGTTTGAATGAGCTTGGATGTGTTTTAGATTTTTACCAATCACTCTGCATGACAGCAAGATATGACAGTCTTCTTGCTTTTTGTTTAAATCTCTATGATTTTTATAACGCTCTCTCCCTCCCTCCCATCATCCTCTCTTTTTCTTCCTTCCCTGTTCCTTCCTATTCCTTCCCTCCCTCCCTCCCGTCCTTCCTCCCTCCCTCTCTTTCTTCCTTCCTCCTCTCTTCCTCCCTCCCTCTCTTTTCCTTCCTCTCCTCCTCTCTTTTCTTCCTTCCCTCCCTCTCTTTTCCTCCTTCCCTCCCTCTTCCTCCTCGCCAGGGCCCCTTGTACCCGTGGGCGCCGTCAGCAGTGTTCGGGGCGGCGTCGGTGCTCGCGGGACTGGCCACGCTCGCCCTGCCGGAGACGCTGCACGTGCCTCTCCCGGACACCATCGCACACCTGGAGGAGCGGGAGATCAGGACCAGGTAATTCGGCTGGAGGTTTACTTTGGAGTTGTTCGTCTGTTCCTTTCTTTATCATCCGTTTTTTATTCTTTCTTTATTTATTTTGTTATTGATGTTATCTGTGTTGTTAAGATCATTATCGTTGTCGGTATGATCTCTTCTGTTATTATTTTTATATTCATTTCCTGTTGTTGTTATTGTTTTTTTTTTTTTTTTTCGTCTCCCCTAGTTTACTGTTTTTGCTCTTTTCTGTTTGTTTCTTACCTTTTTCTGTGAGTGATCTTTGCTGCTTTTTCCTTTTGAAAAAACAATATTTTTTTCTCTTTTACCGGTATAATGATTTTGTATGGAATTTTAAATTATAACTCTTGTCGACTAAGAGCTCTTACATTAATATCTGTAATCTCTGTAAAACAGACAGACTGACGGACAGATAAACATATAAGACTGACTGACTGACAGAAGGAAAGACAGAAAGAAATACAGACAAACACTGATAAACAAACGGAAAGATGGACTAAAAGACATATAAACCAAAGGACGGACTGAGACAGACAGACAAACCGAAAGACAAACTAACTGAAGCGACGACCACATAATTATAGCTTTGAGTCCTATTTCCCTTCCTTCCAACAGCGGGTTCCTGCGACTCCCTGTCCGCGATCCAGAATCCTAACACATTTACGATCTAGCCAAGTTGATTTAGGGGAATTCCACTCCTTAGGGTTGATTCCAACTCCTGGGGGATTTCCCAAACTCGTAAGGGATTTCCAACTTTTCCTAGGGGATCCCAAACNTGAGGAAAGCGAGCCAGGTGGCCGTATAGCCTGAGTTGGCGATCACGGATTGTGCAGATAACAGGTCCTGTGCCAGTCTCACGGTGCAACCGTTGGTTGGACACATGGTCCCACCAACAGTGCCCCATGATCTGGCGCAAGGACCTATTACAAAAGGCTTCAAGACGAGCCTCCAAGGCACAGGACAATGTCCAGGTTTCGCTACCGTATAGCAAAACTGGCATTATCAGGGCCTTGAAAACCCGTAGCTTGGTCCTTCTGCACAGGTACCGACATCTCCAAATACTCTTGTTGAGAGAGTTCATGACCCTGCTGCCAGGCCAATCCGTCTGCTGACTTCATGGTCTGACAGCCCAGAGTTATGAACTACACTGCCAAGATATGTAAAGCTCTCTGTGACTTCAATGTCCTCGCCGCAAGCACGTACCGACTGAACAGGTTCTCCTAACAAGTCCCCAAATTCCTGGACCTTGGTCTTGGTCCAGGAGACCTCTAGACCCAAGGGCTTCGCTTCATTGCTAAATGCATCGAGAGCCGCCACTAGGGTTTCCAAAGACTCAGATAGAATGGCAACGTCATCAGCAAAGTCAAGGTCTGTAACCTCAATCACATGACTAACGTTTTTTTTCTTTGACAACGCGTTTAGGTTTGAAACCCTATTTATACCCCCCCCCCCTAAAGCGAAAGATGAGTTGCGTTTGGTTAAACTTGTTTTTATATGCTATATCATAACAGGAATTCTGCAAATCAAGTCCAGGTTTATAGTTCTTAGGCCTTTTGTGCTATCCATAAGATAATTTGTAATAATTGTAATTAAAGTATAACCAAACCTTTCTACATTAAAATATAATTTTTTATTATTTTCGTATATCCACATATTTAGTCTGTTTTGCAAAGCCATACTTTCTCTTCTAAGAATTGGAAAATCTAATGTCAGCAGTCTTATACTATAAAGAGAGTATCACCTTAATTTCATCTTAGGGATATAGGATCCAAAATAACTTAAAATTCTACCATTTAACAGGTACGGGCGTAAGATGACAGTGGCCGTGGGTTTTGTCGCCTACTCCCCTGGCCATCGGCTCCTGCTGGATCCCCAACCTCTCGGCTCTCCTGCTCTCGCGCTTTCTCATGGGCGCCGTCCACCCCACGATACAGAAGACGGGATATATACTAGGTGAGGGGTGGCGGAGGAGGGAGAAGGCAAGGGAAAAGGAACAGGTAGAGAAGGAGGGGAGAAGGTATAGGAAAGGCAGTGGACAGAGATACAGATGGCAATAACGATGAGGATGGAAGAGTGGAGAGAGAGAGAGAGAGAAAGAGAGAGAGAGAGAGAGAGAGAGAAGAGGGGGGGGGGGGAGAATAAAAGAGAAAGAGAGAGTACAAAACCATTTAGAGCGTTATCAATTTTCGCAGGCATGGAGGTCGCGGATCCCAAGTGGCGCACGCATATCGGCATTGCATTGTTTCTGCCATGGGCGCTTAGTCTCATGGCGTGGGGCGGGTTCGCTTACCTCGTCCGGGAATGGCGGATGCTTCAGCTGACCGTGTCTTTGCTGTGTCTGGCCTTCTTGCCTACTCTGTGGTAAGTTTCGATGAGATTTCTGTGATACAACTTTCGATATCTGTGTCTATCTCTCACTATCTCTTTCTCTCTGTCTGTCTGTTTCTGTCTGTCTGTCTGTCTGTCTTCTCTCTCTCTCTTATCTGCAAAGTTCACAGAGTCACTAAAGTTGACGGAAAAGTCCTGGTGTGATTGTCCTTTTTCCTTAACCTTCTCTTCCATCCATCCTCCATCATCCAGCCGCTTCTCTTTCTATCTTCTCCACCCTCCTCCTCTCCCTCCTTCTCCTCCTCTCTCCTCCCTTCCTCCCTCTCCTCCCTCCTCCTTCACCTCCTCTGGATTATCCTATTAGGTTCATGGACGAGTCGCCTCGGTGGCTGGCCGTGAGGGGGCAGCACCGGCGCGCCTCCGAGTGCTGCAGAGGGCCGCCAGGTGGAACGGGGTCGCCCTGCCCCCGAGGACGAGCTTCTGCTCCTGCTCAAGGACGGAGTCAAGGACGAGGTGCGAGCGCGTGCTTGTGCGCATGTGTAAAAGGAACACACTTTATATATATATATATATATATATATATATATATATATATATATATATATATATGTGTGTGTGTGTGTGTGTGTGTGTGTGTGTGTGTGTGTGTGTGTGTGTGTGTGTGTGTGTGTTTATATATATATTTTTTTTTTATCAATTTTCCTCGAAATATAAATCCTGTCACTAATCATGCTTCTGAATATACAATACAAGACAGAAGAATAATCCTGGTTCATAATCCTTTTATTTATTGTATTTCTTTTATCACTTGATCCCGTGACGTAGGCAATGGTACGCCCACCAAGACGCCCGCGCCCACACCGCGAGAGGCTGGTTCAGAAGGCGTTTGGATGAAGCATTTATTCTTTTCAGGCAGGTCCACTTTTCCCTCTTCCTCCCTCCCCTTCCTCTCCTCCTATTCTTTTCTATTCCTCCTCCTCCTCCTCCTTATCCTTCTTCATTCCTTCCTCATCGTCCTCCTCCTCCTCTTCCTTCTGCCAAACTTTCCTTATACATTGCTGAAATATATCATACGATTCTTTATATGAATGAAAAATCTTGTATATCTTGTCTGTATATTTTGATTTCGTGGAAATATTGCAATTTCTCTGACATATTTCGCTATGTCGGTTACTGAAAGCGTGCAGAGGATGTAGTCTCAAACCCACAGAATTATTTTGATTATAAGAGCAATATGAATGGTATTAGTAATAGTGATAAAATTAACGAAGATGACAATGATAGTAAAGACAATATATCCTCCTACAAAGACGATACTCATTTTGCTTCTCCACCACTCCCCCACACCCTCTCACACCCTCGCCCCCTCACCCAACAGAACCCCCCGCCTTCGCACCATCACCCTCAGCCTGTACACCAACTACCTACTGGTGGGTGCTGTGTACTTCGGCCTCTCGCTCAGCGGCGGCGACCTGAGCTCCGACCCGTTCCTGTACATGGTGCTGACGGGGGTCGTGGAGCTGCCGGCCTACACGCTGGTCATCCCCCTGGTGGCTCGCTACGGCAGGAGGGCTCCCGTTGTCGCCTTCTTCTTCATGGGCGCCGTGGCTCTTCTCGCTCTGCCCTTCGTGCCCACGGGTGAGTGAGGTTGTCTGGGGTGGAGGTTTTGTTTCATGAAATATGTAGGTTTCATAATGGAAAAATCTGAGAAAAATGAAAGCATGATTTCCTTCTTTCTCATCTTGTTCTTTTTTGTTCGTGTTGTTTCTTATGCCAAACAAAATTAGGAATTTACTGTCTACAAACATGTCTTCAGTCAATACCAAGAAGTTTCCCTGACAATCAAAACAGGAAAGTAAAACATTTAGCATAGAATACCCTTCAAAAATAATATCATAGAAAACGTTATTTTGAGAATTATAAGGGGGACTAAAATATTTAATTTTCCTCTCAGGTAGTGGGGAATCGATGACCTTAGCGCTTATGGGGAAGATGAGTATCGCTTCGGCCTTCCAGATCCTCGACTTTTACTCCTCAGAGCTCTTTCCACCGAGGTTAGGACGAGGGGCATGAGCACAGCCCTTGTCATGTCAAGGGTGGGGTCTACTTGTTCGCCTTTCATCACGGACTACTTGGTAAGTTTTTTTTTCTTCTTTCTTTTTTTTCTTTTCTTATTTTCTTTATTTTTAACAGGAATAAATCATGGTGAATGTTATTATTATTATTTTTTTATGGGAAGGGAATATTATGTAAGTAGTTTGAATGAGCTTGGATGTGTTTTAGATTTTTACCAATCACTCTGCATGACAGCAAGATATGACAGTCTTCTTGCTTTTTGTTTAAATCTCTATGATTTTTATAACGCTCTCTCTCCCTCCCTCTCCCCTCCCTTTTCCTTCCCTGTTCCTTCCTATCCTTCCTCCCTCTCTCCTTAATCCTCCCTCCCTCTCCTCTCTCCCTCCCTCTTCCTCCTCGCCAGGGCCCCTTGTACCCGTGGGCGCCGTCAGCAGTGTTCGGGGCGGCGTCGGTGCTCGCGGGCTGGCCACGCTCGCCCTGCCGGAGACGCTGCACGTGCCTCTCCCGGACACCATCGCACACCTGGAGGAGCGGGAGATCAGGACCAGGTAATTCGGCTGGAGGTTTACTTTGGAGTTGTTCGTCTGTTCCTTTCTTTATCATCCGTTTTTTATTATTTATTTATTTATTTATTTATTTATTTATTTTGTTATTGATGTTATCTGTGTTGTTAAGATCATTATCGTTGTCGGTATGATCTCTTCTGTTATTATTTTATTATTCATTTCCTGTTGTTGTTATTGTTTTTTTTCGTTTTTTTTTCGTCTCCCCTAGTTTACTGTTTTTGCTGTCTTTTCTGTTTGTTTCTTACCTTTTTTTCTTTCTTTGCTGCTTTTTTCATTTCGAGATATATATATTTTTTTTTCTTTTTTACCGGTATAATGATTTTGTATGGGATTTTGAAATATAACTCTTGTCGACCAAGAGCTCTTACATTAATATCTGTAATCTCTGTAAAACAACTCTAGGAAATAATATTTGCATTGATCATTACTTACGTCGAGATAGACAGGCGCCTGACTGACTTATATACGGACAGACAGTAAACAGACAGATTGACGGACAGATAAACACCTGACTGACTCTGACTTACAGACTGACGGACAGACTGACTGACTGACAGAAAGAAATACAGACAGAGACAGACTGATAAACAAACGGAAAGATAGACTAAAAGACATATAAACCAAAGGACGGACTGAGACAGACAGACAAACCGAAAGATAAACTAACTGAAGCGACGACATACATAATTATAGCTTTGAGTCCTATTTCCCTTCCTTCCAACAGCGGGTTCCTGCGACTCCCTGTCCGCGATCCCAGAATCCCTACCATTTACGTCAGCCGGGATTCCACTCCTAGGGGATTCCACTCCGGATTCCACTCCTAGGGGATTCCACTGGGGATTCCACTCCCACTCCAGGGGTCCTAGGGGATTCCAAAGGGGATTCACTCCAAGGGGATTCCAAGGGGATTCCACTGGGGGATTCCACTCCTAGGGGATTCCAAGGGGATTCACTCCTAGGGGATTCCACTGGATTCCACTCCTAGGGGATTCCACTCCTAGGGGATTCCACTCGGGGATTCCACTCCTAGGGGATTCCACTCCAGGGGATTCCAGGGGGATTCCACTAGGGGCCACTCCAGGGGATTCCACTCCGGGGATTCCACTCCAAGGGGGGGGATTCCACTCCAGGGGATTCCACTCCAGGGGATTCCACTCCTCCACCCTAGGGGATTCCACTCCAAGGGGATTCCACTCCTAGGGGATTCCACTCCTAGGGGATTCCACTCCTAGGGAGGGGATTCCACCACCTAGGGGATTCCACTCCAAGGGATTCCACTCCTAGGGGACTCCACTCCAAGGGGATTCCACTCCCACTCCTAGGGGATTCCACTAGGGGATTCCACTCCAAGGGGGGGATTCCACTCCAGGGGATTCCAAGGGGATTCCAAGGGATTCCACTCCTAGGGGATTCCACTCCAAGGGGATTCCACTCCTAGGGGATTCCACTCCGGGGATTCCACTCCAAGGGGATTCCACTAGGGGGGGATTCCACTCCTAGGGGATTCCACTCCAAGGGGATTCCACTCCAAGGGGACTCCACTCCAGGGGATTCCACTCCTAGGGATTCCACCACTCCAAGGGGATTCCACTCCGGATTCCACTCCAAGGGATTGGGATTCCACTCCTCCAAGGGATTCCACTCCTAGGGGATTCCACAAGGGGATTCCACTCCTAGGGGATTCCACAAGGGGATTCCACTCCTAGGGGGGGATTCCACTCCAAGGGGATTCCACTCCAAGGGGATTCCACTCCAGGGATTCCACTCCAAGGGGATTCCACTCCAAGGGGATTCCACTCCAAGGGGATTCCACTAGGGGATTCCACTCCTAGGGGATTCCACTCCAAGGGGACTCCAAGGGGATTTTGCCGACTACGAGTAACGGTGTAGATGAATGACTTTATGAAATGCTTTGTATATGTTGAAGATTTTCGATAGAGTCGAAAATTGAAATTAAAATGATGTAACGTGAGTGTTCACTTCACTGGCAACACCGACAACAGGGTGAGTCACAGGGGAATATGTACATATCTTTTCCGTATACACACTTAATAACAAATGAATGTATATGAATTTTGTCCCGAAAAAGTCTTAATATGATATGCATATGCTGCATGTCCTCCACTAATACCTCTTGACCTGTTACCTGATCGCCTCCATTTGGTGTCTGTATTACCCTCATACTTGTATTTATTTAACCCCATTCATTATAACTATTTCGAAATGTAAGGTATGTGTGTAAAATATGTTAGATTATCAGATAAGGAATTTCTCGAAAAGGAAGGGGGGAGACAGAGTAATCAAATAATAATAATGTTAATGATGATAATAATTACGATGATAATTACAATAACTATCATAAGAAAAAACAGAAGTTATTGCATCTTATCTTAATATTAGGAACTGCGAGCCACTCTCAATTGTTAACATTAATGTCACATTGTCTCATGGAAATGTTTTACACTAAAATTGTATACAAATATTCTTCCTAAGAAAATAAACATTATGTACATTTTACTTCAATTCTTTTCGTATCCTAAGAGCTCGGAAATCAATGGTTTTGTCCCAGAAAAGCCTTCAGGTGAAGTGAAGTCATATTTTTCCTGTCAACCTTTATTTAAACTCTGAACTCCAACGACCTGACTGAAAAAAATGTGTTAACCCTCCGGCGCAATGACCAGTAAATGTTGCATGACCTTTGGGAACTCTGAGAGAGAGAGAGAGAGAGAGAGGAATAATGATTTTGATATATGTCGTCTCGCTGTAACTACTGTAACGATAATATGACCTCGACATTTTAACCGTAGAAATATTAGTCCTAGAGAGAGAGAGAGAGAGAGAGAGAGAGAGAGAGAGAGAGAGAGAGAGAGAGAGAGAGAGAGAGAGAGAGAGAGAGATAGAGAGAGAGAGAGAGAGAGAGAGAGAGAGAGAGAGAGAGAGAGAGAGAGAGAGAGAGAGAGAGAGAGAGAGAG
>NW_020869222.1:1047820-1050320 GCF_003789085.1 Penaeus vannamei
AGAGATGTAATTAAGTATAGCTTCGCTAGAATATTTATAAAAAAAATAAAAATTGAGATACATACAGATAAAAATATAGAGATAGAGATACCTAAAACAGATATTTATACATACAGAAATAAAAACAATAACAATTATATGCTGAAGAGAGGGGAATTACCTTATTACTAGTAAAGAGAAAGATTATCATTCATGAGCATTTTAGCTCTACAAGGTTTCACAGTTCTCAACCAGTGAAATGTATATATATGAAAAAGCCACAACTTTTAGTTACTGAACAGACAAAATTTGCTGAACGTGCAGTAGTGGTAAACTTGACTGTTAAAGCCGTTCAGAGAGAGGGGTGCGTCTCGTTCAATTCAGAGTGGATCATGATGATTTGAAGTGAATGTATAACTTTCTGTGCCATCTCCTCGGACTTGCAGATGTTTCCAGCATATCCTAACTTAAATAGCGTCCGCCAAATAAGGTATATCTTAAGTATGGTGTGTTAGTAGTTCTTTATCGTGAGTGCTAGGTGGGTTTTGGCATTTTCGTGTCTTCTCCCTGTCCTTTTCAAACTTTTTTTCCTCGTCTCCTTGTCTCTCGCTATATCGGTGAAAGTTGATTTGGGTTTTGAACTGTACAAGGGTAGATAGGAATGCCCTTTGGCCCAATAAGTTCATCTATAAACTTCTCTCGGCTTGTGACTGTTATCATGGCTTTATTTCAATGATGATTAGTTAAAGAAGTTTTAAAAGAACAACTGAAACTGGCTTAACCACTAACCCTAAGAAATGTGTTTTTTTTCATATAGAGATTGAAGGTTGATGCTATTCTTAATTTTCCACAACCAAGCAAATAGTCTTTCCTTTATTTAGAAAGATCCTAAAAACCTTTGTTAAAGATATAGCCAAACTTTCCCACACTCTTACCGGCCTTTTACCAAAAGAAGCCCCCCTCAGTCGGTCAAATGAATAGCAACTTGATATTTGTAAAAACGTACTCCACAGAAGCTCCTTTAGTTTCCCTAATTTCAACTTTTTACTTTAGAAAAAGGCCTCATACGTGACTTTAGAAGCTGTCCTCAAGTAAAAGTCTCTAGCGAAAAACAGCTTTGGAAACGTTAGCTTTTATTTGGCCGTTAAAACATATCAGATAGTTGATTCTTGGTTACGATATCCGTACAGAATCTAAGACTTCTAGTGGAAGCCAACCTAGATGGACTGTATAATATATAATATATATATATATATATATATATATATATATATAATATATATATATGTACGATCCGTATACAGCTAAGACGTTAGTTTTATTTACCACGATGGACTATATGTAGTAATCAATTATAATAATATACATTACATATATATATATTATACTATATTATTATATATATATATATATATATATATATACATATAGTATCATAATGCATAATATATGATTACATATATGATGTATAATTATGTATATATATATATATATATATTATATATATACTATCATGTATATCCCATATATATATATATATATTATATGTGTTATAATTATTAATATATTATTAATGCTATGTTGATATTGTGCTGTGCTCGTGGTGTGTGTGTGTGTGTGTGTTGGTGTTGTGTCGTGCGTGTGGTGTGTATGGTGTTCTCATCATTCCATAGGCTATTTACATAGAAAACCTATTTACCATATGTTGGAGTGACCTTTGCTGAGTTGCACCTGGCTTGATCACAATGATGGATATGCGAAGCCGATCGATGACGTCATGTCCGTGCCTGGGGGACTGGCCCTGGAACCTCCTGCACATCCTCTCCTCTCTTACTGTAAGTTGCAAGTGCGGGGAAAGATTAGAGAACAAATGGAATAGAGAAAAGGGACATATAGAAAATGACATTTGGATAAAATAGGTAGAGAAAAAGACATTTGGATAAAATAGAATGGGAAAATGACATTTGGACTATATGAACATTGGATAAAATAGAATAGATAAAAGGACACTTGGATAAAATAGATGGATAAAATGACATTGGCTTAAAAAAAGAGTAGAGAAAATGACATGGGGACATGTTGACCGTAAAATAGAATAAACCTGAACATTTCACAGCATAAATCATCCCATTCTGGATAAAATAGCTGGAATAAAATGACATTTGGTAAAATAGAATGATAAAATGATTTGGATAAAAATAGAATAGGGACAATGGAGAATAGAGAAAAGACAATTTGGATAGAATAGAATGAGAAATGACATGAGAAATAGAATAGATAAAATGACTTTGGATAAAAGAAATGGGAGAAAAATGACATTTGATAAAATAGAAGAATAAGAAAATGACATTTGGATAAATAGATTAAGAAAAATGACATTTGGATAAAATAGAATAGATAAAATGACAGAGAATGAAAAAATGACATTTGGATAAAATAGAATGGATAAAATGACATTTGGATAAAATAGAATAGATAAAATGACATTTGGATAAAATAGAATGGATAAAATGACATTTGG
>NW_020869222.1:1052820-1056132 GCF_003789085.1 Penaeus vannamei
ATACAAAATATTATGACAGTGCTCAATAGATACAAAATATTATGACAGTGGATACAAATATTATGACATAGATACAAAATATTATGACTGCTCAGATACAAAATATATGACCAAAATATTATGACAGTGCTCAATAGATACAAAATATTATGACAATAGATACATGATAGATGCAATGTTCAGTTTCAATTGTTTGTTCATGTTACTATATTTGTTTTTGTAACTACATACATATGCTTATAGATAGACTGGTTGATAGATAGAGACATTCATCTACTTAAATCCTTATTCACGTATTCATATTTACTGGGAAAAGACAATATAGATAGATTGATAGAGAGAGACATTCATCTACTTAAATCCTTATTCATTTACTTCATATTTACCGAGAAAGAGACAAACGTAGATATGAATCCGCAGAACATTAAGGCCCCTTGTATCCACTGTAGTTCCAGCTTGCCTGCGGTTGGGAGTACCTTCGCTCGACGTACCAAAGCATCTACATGTTCGGCGTCACGATCGGGGCGCCGTTCAACGGGGTTCTGGCCGACAGGTGAGCGGCTCTCGTTTGGGAACGGCCTGGTGGTGGTGGGGGGGGGGGGGTTCTTGTCCTTTGCTGTTTGGGGTTAATGTGTTCGGCTTTTTTTTTTTTTTTTTTTTTTTTCCTCTTCTTTCGTCTTTTGTGTTACTGTATGTTTCTCGGTATTTATTTGTATGTGCGCGTGTAAGATTGTGTATATATGTGTGTGTGTGTGTGGTTGTGTGTGTGTCTAAGATTTCTCATTCCCATAGATACAGACATTCATAATTCTCACAATACTCCCGAAACGTTAAGAACGGGCGGAAAATCTAATAAATGAAAAATATCGCGAACTCTACGGTATTTTTGACTAACTGGCAATAAAAAAAATAACTGGTTCGTAGTTTTGTCTACTACCCTTCAATCACATGACTAACGTTTTTTTTTTTTTCTTTGACAACGCGTTTAGGTCTGAAACCCTATTTATAACCCCCCCCCCCTAAAGCGAAAGATAAGTTGCGTTTAGTTAAACTTGTTTTATATGCTATATCATAACAGGAATTCTGCAAATCAAGTCCAGGTTTATAGTTCTTAGGCCTTTTTGTGCCTATCCATAAGATAATTGCAATAATTATAATTAGAGTATACACATAACTGGGGACCATGTGTTTAAAAGCTATAACCAAACCTTTTCTACATTAAGGATAATTTTTTATTATTAAAAAGTGAATTTTCGTATATCCACATATCTAGTCTGTTTTGCATAGCCATACTTTCTCTTCTAAGAATTGGAAAATTAATGTCAGCAGCTTATACTATAAACGAGTATCAGACAGACTTATAATTCATCTTAGGGATATAGGATCCAAAATAACTTAAAATTCTACCATTTAACAGGTACGGGCGTAAGATGACAGTGGCCGTGGGTTTCGTCGCCTACTCCGCCCTGGCCATCGGCTCCTGCTGGATCCCCAACCTCTCGGCTCTCCTGCTCTCGCGCTTTCTCATGGGCGCCGTCCACCCCACGATACAGAAGACGGGATATATACTAGGTGAGGGGTGGCGGAGGAGGGAGAAGGCAAGGGAAAAGGAACAGGTAGAGAAGGAGGGGAGAAGGTATAGGAAAGGCAGTGGACAGAGATACAGATGGCAATAACGATGAGGATGGAAGGGTGAGAGAGAGAGAGAGAGAGAGAGGGGGGGGGGGAGAGAGAGATAGGAGAAAGAGAGAGAGAAAGTACAAAACCATTTAGAGCGTTATCAATTTTCGCAGGCATGGAGGTCGCGGATCCCAAGTGGCGCACGCATATCGGCATTGTATTGTTTCTGCCATGGGCGCTTGGTCTCATGGCGTGGGGCGGGTTCGCTTACCTCGTCCGGGAATGGCGGATGCTTCAGCTGACCGTGTCTTTGCTGTGTCTGGCCTTCTTGCCTACTCTGTGGTAAGTTTCGATGAGATTTCTGTGATACAACTTTCGATATCTGTGTCTATCTCTCACTATCTATTTATCTCTTTCTCTGTCTGTCTGTCTGTTTCAGTCTTTCTGTCTCTGTCTCTCTGTCTCTCTCTCTGCTTCTCTTAGTCTTTCAAAGGATCGTTTGAGTACTACCGAGACAGTCCGGCAAACGCATCCGCAAAGTTTTGACGGAAAAGTCCTGGTGTGATAGAGCCTGAACTCCTTCCTTCGTCAATGTCTTCTCCTTTTCCTTAATCCTTCTCTTCCCATCCCTCCTCCATCATCCAGCCGCTTCTCTTTCTATCATCCATCTTCTCCCACCCTCCTCCTCCTCTCCTCCTCCTTCACCTCCTCCTCTCCTCCTCCTTCACTCCTCCTTCCTGTCACCTCCTCTGGATTATCCTATTAGGTTCATGGACGAGTCGCCTCGGTGGCTGGCCGTGAGGGGGCAGCACCGGCGCGCCCTCCGAGTGCTGCAGGGCCGCCAGGTGGAACGGGGTCGCCCTCCCCCCGAGGACGAGCTTCTGCTCCTGCTCAAGGACGGAGTCAAGGACGAGGTGCGAGCGCGTGCTTGTGCGCATGTGTAAAAGGAACACACTATATATATATATATATATATATATATATATATATATATATATATATATATATATGTGTGTGTGTGTGTGTGTGTGTGTGTGTGTGTGTGTGTGTGTGTGTGTGTGTGTGTGTGTGTGTGTGTGTGTGTGTGTGTGTATTTTTTTTTTTTTTATCAATTTTTCCTCGAAATATAAATCCTGTCACTCATCATGCTTCTGAATATACAATACAAGACAGAAGAATAATCCTGGTTCATAATCCTTTTTTTATTGTATTTCTTTTATCACTTGATCCCGTGACGTAGGCAATGGTACGCCCGCACCAAGACGCCCGCGCCCACACCGCGAGAGGCTGGTTCAGAAGGCGTTTGGATGAAGCATTTATTTTTCAGGCAGGTCCACTTTTCCCTCTTCCTCCCTCCCCTTCCTCTCCTCCTATTCTCTTTTCTATTCCTCCTCCTCCTCCTCCTCCTTCTTCATTCCTTCCTCATCGTCTCCTCCTCCTCCTCCTCTTCCTTCTGCAAACTTTCCTTATACATTGCTGAAATATATCATACGATTCTTTATATGAATGAAAATCTTGTATATCTTGTCTGTATATTTTGATTTCGTGGAAATATTGCAATTTCTCTGACATATTTCGCTATGTCGGTTACTGAAAGCGTGCAGAGGATGTAGTCTCAAACCCACAATTATTTTGATTATAAGAGCAATATGAATGGTATTAGTAATAGTGATAAAATTAACGAAGATGACA
>NW_020869222.1:1065300-1077800 GCF_003789085.1 Penaeus vannamei
AGTAAAATGAGAGAGAAGAAAGAAGAATAAAAAAAAAAAAAAAAAGAAAAAAAAAGAAAGAGAAGAAAAAGAAAACCAGAAAAGAAAAAAAAAAAAACAGAAAACAAAAAAAAATAAAGAAACCAATCCAGCACACTAACACCACAAATATAAAAAAAACAAAAAAAAAAAAGACAAAAGAAAAATAAAAAACAAAAAAAAAAAAAAAAAAAAAAAAAAAAAAAAAAAAAAAAAAAAAAAAAAAAAAAAAAAAGAAAAAAGAAGAAAAGAAAAGAGAAAAAAAAAAAAAAAGAAAAAAAAAAAAAAAAAAATAAAAAAAAAAAACAAAAATATAAGAACAGAAAAAAAAAAGTACAGTAAATAGAAAAAATAAAAGAAACAAAAAGAAAAAAAAATAATAGAAGAAAAAAAAAAAAGAAAAAAAAAACAAAAGAAAAAAAAAAAAAAAAAAAAAAAAAAAAAGAAAAAAAAAAAACGATAGAGTCATGCAGCATAAGTCTCCGCACGAGAACCGTGTCGACTCATCAGAGACGAACAAAACCCCCTCTAACTGAACTCCCCCCCCCTCTCCCCCAGACCCGAGTGCAGTTACTTCGTGCTGAACTCGTCCTCAGGCCAGGTCGAGGAGGAGCCGTGCGTCGAGTGGGACTTCGACAACTCCACCTTCAGCTCCACCGTTGGCACTGAGGTAATCTTTGATTCAGACCGTTTGGTAAGCGGTGTTGGTGCCTGTGACTTGGCGGTGACAAAGGTATTGGCGTTACTAGATACAACATATTATGACAGTGCTCAATAGATACAAAATATTATGACAGTGCTCAATAGATACAAAATATTTTGACTGTTCAATCGATACACAATATTATGACAGTGCTCAGTAGATACAAAATATTATGACTGCTTAGTAGATACACAATATTATGACAGTGCTCAGTAGATACAAAATATTATGACTGCTTAGTAGATACAAAATATTATGACAGTGCTCAGCAGATACAGATATTATGACAAGCAGATACAAAATATTATGACTGCTCAGTAGATACAAAATATTATGACAGTGCTCAGCAGATACAATATTATGACAATGCTCAATAGATACAAATATTATGACAATGCTCAATAGATACAAATAATGACAATGTTCAGTTACAATTGTTTGTTCATGTTACTATATTTGTTTTTGTAACTACATACATATGCTTATAGATAGACTGGTTGATAGATAGAGACATTCATCTACTTAAATCCTTATTCACGTATATCATATTTACTGGGAAAGAGACAATGCATAAAGATAGATAGATTGATAGATAGAGACATTCATCTACTTAAATCCTTATTCACGTACTTCATATTTACTGGGAAAGAGACAATGCATAAAGATAGATAGATTGATAGAGAGAGACATTCATCTACTTAAATCCTTATTCAAGTATTTCATATTTACAGGGAAAGAGACAATACATAAAGATAGATTGATAGAGAGAGACATTCATCTACTTAAATCCTTATTCATTTACTTCATATTTACCGAGAAAGAGACAAACGTAGATATGAATCCGCAGAACATTAAGGCCCCTTGTATCCACTGTAGTTCCAGCTTGCCTGCGGTTGGGAGTACCTTCGCTCGACGTACCAAAGCATCTACATGTTCGGCGTCACGATCGGGGCGCCGTTCAACGGGGTTCTGGCCGACAGGTGAGCGGCTCTCGTTTGGGAACGGCCTGGTGGTGGTGGTGGTTGGTGGGGGGGGGGGGGGGGTTCTTGTCCTTTGCTGTTTGGGGTTAATGTGTTCGGCTTTTTTTTTTTTTTTTTTTTTTTATCTCCCTTCTTTCTTTCGTCTTTTTGTGTTACTGTATGTTTCTCGGTATTTATTTGTATGTGCGCGTGTAAGATTGTGTATATATGTGTGTGTGTGTGTGTGTGGTTGTGTGTGTGTCTAAGATTTCTCATTCACATAGATACAGACATTCATAATTCTCACAATACTCCCGACAAACGTTAAGAACGGGCGGAAAATCTAATAAATGAAAAATATCGCGAACTCTACGGTATTTTTGACTAACTGGCAATAAGAAAATAACTGGTTCGTAGTTTTGTCTACTACCCTTCAATCACATCATCATCATCAATGGGGCTGACGCCGACGGGGGCGCATAGCCGCATCCACCCTTCGCTTCCACCTACGAGGATCCCTCATGGCTAGACGCCAGGCAGGGACTCGGCCCATCTCTGTTTCTTCACGGCAGGTTTGGTCGATCTGCCCAAGCCACGACTTCCTCGGTCGTCCCACAGGCCTCCTCCACCCAGGGTTGTCTCGAACAGAGACGACCTGATGGGCAGGATCATCCTGAGGAAAGCGAGCCAGGTGGCCGTATAGCCTGAGTTGGCGATCACGGATTGTGCAGATAACAGGTCCTGTGCCAGTCTCACGGTGCAACCGTTGGTTGGACACATGGTCCCACCAACAGTGCCCCATGATCTGGCGCAAGGACCTATTACAAAAGGCTTCAAGACGAGCCTCCAAGGCACAGGACAATGTCCAGGTTTCGCTACCGTATAGCAAAACTGGCATTATCAGGGCCTTGAAAACCCGTAGCTTGGTCCTTCTGCACAGGTACCGACATCTCCAAATACTCTTGTTGAGAGAGTTCATGACCCCTGCTGCCAGGCCAATCCGTCTGCTGACTTCATGGTCTGACAGCCCAGAGTTATGAACTACACTGCCAAGATATGTAAAGCTCTCTGTGACTTCAATGTCCTCGCCGCAAGCACGTACCGACTGAACAGGTTCTCCTAACAAGTCCCCAAATTCCTGGACCTTGGTCTTGGTCCAGGAGACCTCTAGACCCAAGGGCTTCGCTTCATTGCTAAATGCATCGAGAGCCGCCACTAGGGTTTCCAAAGACTCAGATAGAATGGCAACGTCATCAGCAAAGTCAAGGTCTGTAACCTCAATCACATGACTAACGTTTTTTTTCTTTGACAACGCGTTTAGGTTTGAAACCCTATTTATAACCCCCCCCTAAAGCGAAAGATGAGTTGCGTTTGGTTAAACTTGTTTTTATATGCTATATCATAACAGGAATTCTGCAAATCAAGTCCAGGTTTATAGTTCTTAGGCCTTCTTGTGCCTATCCATAAGATAATTGCAATAATTATAATTAGAGTATAACATAATTGTTTTAAATATAATTTTTATTATTTTATATTACATATTTTTTTTTTTTTTGCATAGCCATACTTTCTCTTCTAAGAATTGGAAAATCTAATGTCAGCAGCTTATACTATAAAAGAGTATCAGACTACCTAAATTTTCTTAGGGATATAGGATCCAAAATAACTTAAAATTCTACCATTTAACAGGTACGGGCGTAAGATGACAGTGGCCGTGGGTTTTGTCGCCTACTCCGCCCTGGCCATCGGCTCCTGCTGGATCCCCAACCTCTCGGCTCTCCTGCTCTCGCGCTTCCTCATGGGCGCCGTCCACCCCACGATACAGAAGACGGGATATATACTAGGTGAGGGGTGGCGGAGGAGGGAGAAGGCAAGGGAAAAGGAACAGGTAGAGAAGGAGGGGAGAAGGTATAGGAAAGGCAGTGGACAGAGATACAGATGGCAATAACGATGAGGATGGAAGGTGGAGAGAGAGAGAGAGAGAGAGAGACAGAGAGAGAGAGAGAGAGAAGAGAGGGGGGGGGGGAGATAGAAGAGAAAGAGAGAGTACAAAACCATTTAGAGCGTTATCAATTTTCGCAGGCATGGAGGTCGCGGATCCCAAGTGGCGCACGCATATCGGCATTGTATTGTTTCTGCCATGGGCGCTTGTCTCATGGCGTGGGGCGGGTTCGCTTACCTCGTCCGGGAATGGCGGATGCTTCAGCTGACCGTGTCTTTGCTGTGTCTGGCCTTCTTGCCTACTCTGTGGTAAGTTTCGATGAGATTTCTGTGATACAACTTTCGATATCTGTGTCTATCTCTCACTATCTCTTTCTCTGTCTGTCTGTCTGTTTCAGTCTGTCTGTCTGTCTGTCTCTCTCTCTCTCTCTATCTGCAAAGTTCACAGAGTCACTAAAGTTCGGAAAAGTCCTGGTGTGATGTCTTCCCCTTTTCCTTAACCTTCTCTTCCCATCCATCCTCCATCATCCAGCCGCTTCTCTTTCTACCATCCGTCTTCTCCCACCCTCCTCCTCCTCTCCCCCTCCTTTCCTCCTCCTCTCCTCCTCCTTCACCTCCTCCTCTCCTCCTTCACCTCCTCTGGATTATCCTATTAGGTTCATGGACGAGTCGCCTCGGTGGCTGGCCGTGAGGGGGCAGCACCGGCGCGCCCTCCGAGTGCTGCAGAGGGCCGCCAGGTGGAACGGGGTCGCCCTCCCCCGAGGACGAGCTTCTGCTCCTGCTCAAGGACGGAGTCAAGGACGAGGTGCGAGCGCGTGCTTGTGCGCATGTGTAAAAGGAACACACTTTATATATATATATATATATATATATATATATATATATATATATATATATATATATATGTGTGTGTGTGTGTGTGTGTGTGTGTGTGTGTGTGTGTGTGTTGTGTGTGTGTGTGTGTGTGTTATATATATTTTTTTTTTTATCAATTTTCCTCGAAATATAAATCCTGTCACTAATCATGCTTCTGAATATACAATACAAGACAGAAGAATAATCCTGGTTCATAATCCTTTTATTTATTGTATTTCTTTTATCACTTGATCCCGTGACGTAGGCAATGGTACGCCGCACCAAGACGCCCGCGCCCACACCGCGAGAGGCTGGTTCAGAAGGCGTTTGGATGAAGCATTTATTCTTTTCAGGCAGGTCACTTTTCCCTCTTCCTCCCTCCCCTTCCTCTCCTCCTATTCTCTTTTCTATTCCTCCTCCTCCTCCTCCTTATCCTTCTTCATTCCTTCCTCATCGTCCTCCTCCTCCTCCTTCCTTCTGCCAAACTTTCCTTATACATTGCTGAAATATATCATACGATTCTTTATATGAATGAAAAATCTTGTATATCTTGTCTGTATATTTTGATTTCGTGGAAATATTGCAATTTCTCTGACATATTTCGCTATGTCGGTTACTGAAAGCGTGCAGAGGATGTAGTCTCAAACCCACAGAATTATTTTGATTATAAGAGCAATATGAATGGTATTAGTAATAGTGATAAAATTAACGAAGATGACAATGATAGTAAAGACAATATATCCTCCTACAAAGACGATACTCATTTTGCTTCTCCACCACTCCCCCACACCCTCTCACACCCTCGCCCCCTCACCCAACAGAACCCCCCGCCTTCGCACCATCACCCTCAGCCTGTACACCAACTACCTACTGGTGGGTGCTGTGTACTTTCGGCCTCTCGCTCAGCGGCGGCGACCTGAGCTCCGACCCGTTCCTGTACATGGTGCTGACGGGGGTCGTGGAGCTGCCGGCCTACACGCTGGTCATCCCCCTGGTGGCTCGCTACGGCAGGAGGGCTCCCGTTGTCGCCTTCTTCTTCATGGGCGCCGTGGCTCTTCTCGCTCTGCCCTTCGTGCCCACGGGTGAGTGAGGTTGTCTGGGGTGGAGGTTTTGTTTCATGAATATGTATAGGTTTCATAATGAAAACCTGAGAAAAATGAAAGCATGATTTCCTTCTTTCTCATCTTGTTCTTTTTTGTTCGTGTTGTTTCTTATGCCAAACAAAATTAGGAATTTACTGTCTACAAACATGTCTTCAGTCAATACCAAAGTTTCCCTGACAATCAAAACAGGAAAGTAAAACATTTAGCATAGAATACCCTTCAAAAATAATATATAGAAAACGTTATTTTAAAATTATAAGGGGACTAAAATAATATTTAATTTTCCTCTCAGGTAGTGGGGAATCGATGACCTTAGCGCTTATGGGGAAGATGAGTATCGCTTCGGCCTTCCAGATCCTCGACTTTTACTCCTCAGAGCTCTTTCCCACCGAGGTTAGGACGAGGGGCATGAGCACAGCCCTTGTCATGTCAAGGGTGGGGTCTACTTGTTCGCCTTTCATCACGGACTACTTGGTAAGTTTTTTTCTTCTTTTTTTTTTTTCTTTTCTTATTTTCTTTATTTTTGACAGGAATAAATCATGGTGAATGTTATTATTATTATTTTTTATGGGAAGGGAATATTATGTAAGTAGTTTGAATGAGCTTGGATGTGTTTTAGATTTTTACCAATCACTCATGACAGCAAGATATGACAGTCTTCTTGCTTTTTGTTTAAATCTCTATTTTTATAACGCTCTCTCTCCCTCCCTCTCTTTTCCTCCCTTCCTCTTCCTTCCTGTTCCTTCCTACCTCCCTCTCTTTTCTTCCCTCCCTCCCCGTTCCTCCCTCTCTTTTCTTCTCCTCCCTCTCTTTTCCTTCCTCTCTCTTTTCCTCCCTTCCTCCCTCTCTTTTCTTCCTCCCTCCCTCTCCTTCCTTCCTTCCTCCCTCTCCTCCAGGGCCCCTTGTACCCGTGGGCGCCGTCAGCAGTTCGGGGCGGCGTCGGTGCTCGCGGGGCTGGCCACGCTCGCCCTGCCGGAGACGCTGCACGTGCCTCTCCCGGACACACCATCGCACACCTGGAGGAGCGGGAGATCAGGACCAGGTAATTCGGCTGGAGGTTTACTTTGGAGTTGTTCGTCTGTTCCTTTCTTTATCATCCGTTTTTTTATTATTTATTTATTTCTTTTGTTATTGATGTTATCTGTGTTGTTAAGATCATTATCGTTGTCGGTATGATCTCTTCTGTTATTATTTTATTATTCATTTCCTGTTGTTGTTATTGTTTTTTTTTTTTTTTTTTTTTCGTCTCCCCTAGTTTACTGTTTTTGCTGTCTTTTCTGTTTGTTTCTTACCTTTTCCTTTGTTGCTTTTTCATTTCGAGGAAAACAATATATATATATTTCTTTTTTTACCGGTATAATGATTTTGTATGGGATTTTAAATTATAACTCTTGTCGACTAAGAGCTCTTACATTAATATCTGTAATCTCTGTAAAACTGAAATAAACAGGAAATAATATTTGCAATTGATCATTACTTACGTCAGAGAAATTAGGAACAGGCGCCTGACTGACTTATATACGGACAGACATGTAAACAGACAGATTGACGGACAGATAAACACTGACTGACTGACTGACTGACAGAATGACAGACAGATGATTTGACTGGACTGATAAGGAAAGATAGACTAAAAGACATATAAACCAAAGGACGGACTGAGACAGACAGACAAGAAGATAAACTAACTGAAGCGACGACATACATAATTATAGCTTTGAGTCCTATTTCCCTTCCTTCCAACAGCGGGTTCCTGCGACTCCCTGTCCGCGATCCCAGAATCCCTACCATTTACGTCAGCCAAGTGGATTAGGGGATTCCACTCCTAGGGGATTGGGGATTCCACTCCTAGGGGATTCCACTCCGGGGATTCCACTCCTAGGGGATTCCACTCCAAGGGGATTCGGGGATTCCAGGGGGGGATTCCCACTCCTAGGGGATTCCACTCCTTCCACTCCTAGGGGATTCCGGGGATTCACTCCTAGGGGATTCCACTCGGGGGGGGATTCCACTCCTAGGGGATTCCACTCCTAGGGATTCCAGGGGATTCCACTCCAGGGGATTCCACTCCCACTCCAGGGGGATTCCACTCCTAGGGGATTCCACTCCTAGGGGATTCCAGGGGATTCCACTCCTAGGGGATTCCACTCCAGGGGATTCCACTCAGGGGATTCCACTCCAAGGGGATTCCACTCCGGGGATTCCACTCCAGGGGATTCCAGGGGGATTCCACTCAGGGGATTCCACTCCTAGGGGATTCCACTCCCAGGGGATTCCACTCCTAGGGGATTCCAGGGGATTCCACTCCTAGGGGATTCGGGGATTCCACGGGGATTCCACTCCTAGGGGATTCCACTCCAAGGGGATTCCACTCCTAGGGGATTCCACTCCAAGGGGATTCCACTCCAGGGGGGATTCCACTCCGGGGGATTCCACTCCTAGGGGATTCCACTCCAAGGGGATTCCACTCCAAGGGGATTCCACTCCGGGGATTTCCACTCCAGGGGGATTCCACTCGGGGATTCCAAGGGATTCCACTCCTAGGGGATTCACTCCAAGGGGGGATTCCACTCCAAGGGGATTCCACTCCAAGGGGATTCCACTCCAAGGGGATTCCACTCCAAGGGATTCCACTCCTAGGGGATTCCACTCAAGGGGATTCCACTCGGGGATTCCAAGGGATTCCACTCCAGGGGGATTCCACTCCAGGGGATTCCACTCCAAGGGGATTCCATCTCAAAAGGGGATTCCACTCCTAGGGGATTCCACTCCAAGGGATTCAGCTCCCATTAAGAGGATGTCCCTTAACCTCGCAAGAGCGGACTTCCCATTCTGGTGATCCCTACCGCGGAGGTGAGAATTCCTATAGAGAGTTTGCGACTCTACAGCCGGCGGATTCCACTTCCATTTGGAGGGGATTGTGCGAACTATCCTCAGGGGATTCCATCTCAAGGTGGGAATTGCGCCAAGTGCCACGCTACCTCCTCCAGGTTGGAGAAAGGTTTGGACCAAGCTATCTCAACCCTAGCGAGTGGAATTCCCCTTGAAGGGGATGTGGAATCTGCCCTAGGGAGCTCACTGCGCAGAGAGATGGCACCTCTTAGAGTCGCGATATACCACCCTTGGAGATCGTGAATCCTCTGTGAGTGGACCTCCGCCATGTGGGGGATTGGCACATCCTCCTCACAGGGAGTGGGAATCCGGCATTCCGTGAGTGACAATTCCCCACAGGGTGTATGTAAAGTGGTACCATCACCCTTAGGCACGAGTGGGAAATGGGCCCCTTGATTGTTTTGGAACCTCACCTCTCAAGGAAAGGAGGAATCATTCCCCCTATGGAGTACGGTACTATCAGGCCCGGGCATTTCTCGCACTGGATCCGGAATTCCCTTTGCTAGTGAGTGTTGACCTCGAAGTGCCCCGTTGATTGCCAACGCTTCAGGAGGGAGAAATAACTCCCACCTCCATATTGGGGAATAGTTGTGTGATCCCGGACTCATACGTAGGTAACGGTGATGTAGGAGATAGAATTCCCCTTACTGTGTATGGGTTGATGCTTTGTATATTGTTGCACACGATTTTCGATAAGAGTGCGAGTACGGAAAAATTTGACTATAGGTGATAGTGGAAAAATGATGTACGTGATGCTGCTTCAGCTTCCTTACTGAAGCACACGCGACAAGTTAGAGGATAATTCCCCGTAGGGGTAGAAGGTTGCGACAGGGAGAATTCTGTACCACCCTTAGGCTTATCGCTTCGCTAGATATCGGCCCCACTTTGAATGAAAGGCTAGAAATGGAATGTATAATTGCAACTTCTCTTGTCACCGAGAGAAAAGATGTCTTAAGTAATGTTTCCATGCATATTTTGGGACTGCTAGTGGGTGACCTACTCCCACTACCTAGTGGAAGATCGTCTTGGACCTGTTACTGAATGCGCCTCCCATCCTTTAGGGTGGTCTGGTAATGTACCTACAGTATTCTTGGGTATATCCTCCGGGTGTGGAAATTTAAGTCGCCCAGTTAACATACCCTTACCTACGATGAATTGTTGGATAGTCAACACTGTTAGAGAGGTATGGTGGTGGGATAAAATATGTTCTTAGACCTTTAATCAGGATGAAAAGTTTGGAGGATTCTCCTCGCCAAAAGGTTAAGGGGGAGGTGGGGAGGGATTACCGCACAGTAGATGAGGAGTATATGAAGTAAATTCTCACATGTTATAAGATAGGTAATGGGAATAGTGGATAGATGTTATCAATCTACAATTATAGGTAAGTGGTGGCATTAAAACCATAGACAGGTAAAGGTGTGGATATCTTCCTACATCATAGAGTCTTATATTTGGAAAACTGCGAGCCCATTCAATTGTTAACCATTCAATAGTTCAAGTTAGTGCTCATTGGAAGGTGAAGTCCTTTACTTCTTGTAGAGAATTGGAGTTCCCAATTTACATGTGAGTGGTGTCTTAATCTAAAGCAAAATAAACATTTACATGTTTACCTTCAAATTCTTTTCTCCCCGTACTTCACGTAAGAGGCTGCGGCATTCAGATTTGGGTATTATCTTTGTCCCACCCTTAGAAAAGGGGACCTTCATTGGATCGTGAAGCTGAAGTCCATAACTTTTTCGATGTCAAACTTTATTTATTGCTGCAATGAACTTCCCAACGCACATGATTCGAAAAAAAATGGGGTATAGGCCTCCGGCGCAAGGTGACCGAGTAAATGTTGCATTTAACCTGGTTGGGAACTCTGAGAGAGAGAGCAGAGAGAGAGGAGAGAGAGAGAGAAGAGGAATAATGATTTGAATATATCGTCGTCGCCTCGCTGGTCAACCTACTGTAACGATAATATTGATCCTCGTACATTGTTTAGAACGCCTTGTGGAGTAATAAATTATTGCTCATTAGGATGAGACCGAGCAGTTAGATTGGAAGAGAGAGAGGTGGGTGAGGAAGAGAGAGAGGAGGAGAGAGAGTGAGAGGGTAGAGAAGAGAGGGTAGAGAGAGAGTAGAGGTAGAGAGAGAGAGAGAAAGAGAGAGAGAGAGAAAGAGAGGGAGAGAGAGAGATAAGCTAGAGCATGAAGAGACGAGACGGCAGAGAGAGAGATGAGAGAGAGAGAAGAGGAGTTGAGGAAGAAGTAGACCCATGAAATCGGTTAAGGAGTGCCACTGAAGGAGAAGGAGATGAGCAGTTAGAGGTGGTGAGAAGAAGAGAGAGAGAGGGAGAGAGATACGTCGCTTAGGGTGGAATCCCCTAGGGGCGTGGCATGCCGCCTAGAGAGTAGGAATCCGCAGAGCGGAGTTTGGAGGATCCGTCGGAAGTTAGGGATCACTAGAGGAGAGTTGGGAATACTAGGAAAGGCTTTGGAGAACCTGGGAGTGATCCCGTAGGGAAGTGGAGTACCAGCACTGAAGGAGATGGGAGACGAGGCAACGATGGAGATGGAAGATTCCGAGCCTAGGAAGTGGAGTCCCCATGAAGGGAGTAGGAATCCACGATGCGAGGAGAGAGAGAGAGTAGGGAGAGAGAGAAGAGATGTCCCAGAACGTAGAGGGAGGAGAGGAAGAATCGAGCAGAGAGCTAGGGAGAGAAGGATTGAGGGAGAAAGAGAGAGCAGAGAGAGAGACGACGAGACTTGTGGAGGAGAGAGAGGTGGGAAGATAGAGCAGAGACGAGAGAGAGAGAAGAGAGTAGAGATGAGGAAGGTATGAGGGGAAGAGAGAGATCAGAGCTAGAAGAGAGGAGAGAGTAGGGGATGAGAAGAGAGAGATCGAGCAGAGAGCAGATGAGAAGTGGAAGAAGAGCCTAAGAGGGAAGGAGAGAGTAGAGAGAGAGAGGAGGAGAGAGAGAGGGGTGCGGTGAGGAAACAGTGAGTTTGTGCTTATATACTTGGGTGGAATCCGCCCTAGTAGATGGAATTTCCCCTTGGAAGATTGAAGATACTCACCGCTGGATATTGGGAGTGTGGAGATGCAACAGGCTCACTATCATTTGCTTGTGCTGAACGTAAATTAGGCGATTCATGGATCGCGGACAGGAAGTCGCAGGAACTCCGCTGGTTGGGATAAGGTAAGGTGAAATTGAGGAACTCGAATAGCTAATATTATGTATGTCATGTTTCGTCGCTTCCAGTAAATACTCGTCTCTGTCTGTTTGCGGAGTGTCGTTGTCCTGTCTCAGTCGATGGCCGGTCCTGTGTTGGTTCTATTCATGCATTCCTGTCAGGGCGGGTGATGTATGTTTACGTCAAAGTCATGCATAGACGTAATACGAACCGGTGATTTGGTTGGTGCTGTGTGTGTTTGTCGTAAATATACCACACGCATGTAATTCTCATCTAAGTCATGTCTGTAGCTCTACGTTCTCCAATCTTTAGTGCATACCAAAGCCACTAGTCCCTCCCTTCTAGAAATATTCATAGATTTATTTCTTTTTAGGTGTGCACTTCTCGTTCCGTGCAGTCCTCGATCTGGTCTTTCAATTCGTTTCTCATGAAATGTCACGCTCTCTGAGATACTTAGAATTCTTTCCGTGCCTGGTTTTCATTCTGTCTGATTCTTTCACATATAACTGTCGTGATATGGATAAAACACGTGTACAATGTGCTATCGTGCGCAAGTTACATGATCATAGGTCATTGATTCAGGGTTACTCGTTTTAATTCCTTGCATCTTGGTTCACTCGCATCCTTGGCGGTTTTCCTTTGCATTAGGTCAATGAATAATCTGCATATCTTAAGTAGTCTCTAATTCGGTTTGTTCATGTCTCTAAGTCTTAGTGACCGCTTTTTTACTTCATGGTGATATATCAGGAAGTATATAAATTCTGTTCCTGTTGCAGCGAATCATACTGTCTGTAGCTTTTCGCATAGTTCCTGTCGTATTTCCCTGTTTCTGACTTGTGGATATATAGATACT
>NW_020869222.1:1087800-1089217 GCF_003789085.1 Penaeus vannamei
ACACAACATCTCACACACACAATCCTCACACGCACACACACGCACATATAGATGATAAATAGATAAATAGTGGTGGTGTGTATGTAATACAACACGCTATAACGCTCACACATACACACCACACAGCAAATTAAATAATTAAATATGAATACAACTAACTCGATCAGTATATGTACGTTATAATATAATAATACAACCACACACTCACAAATGTGTCAGTTATACTATTGTTATTATATATAATTATATATATATTAATTAATAGGCTATTACTACTATTAATATATACCCATTATAATATATAATATATATATATTAATATTAATAGTATATGTATAATTAATATTTAATTATAATGTATATGTATTAAATATATACAATAATATGATAATATATTGATATATAGATTAATATGTGTAATATTATATGTAATTCTATTGCAACTCTATATATGTAAATAGTCATTAAGCAGGACCGACACAATATATAAATACTACGTAATCTCAACTAAATCTCATAGATAAATGTTGCGTCATATGTTGCGGATGTAAAAGTTTAAAACTGATATAGGATAGTGTGGTGTTTGTGGTGTGTGATGTGATTGATTGTTATTTGCTTTGTGTGTGTATCGTGTGTATTTTCGAGTATTGTGCGCTCGAACGATTACCGAGATACTCTTATCTTAAAACTATATATTATCTAGTTAGAACATTAAATAATATATATCTTATATTATGAATAACTCATTTTTTTAGAATAATGTGTATAAATTCTCACCTTACAGTGAGTAATTATTGTCACAAACTATAAATACGATTTATACCATTATTTAAAATCTCATATTAGGTATTAATTTGTGTACTATCTCCCATATTATGCGTTATTACAGCGGCACTCTGAAATGGTAATATACACAATTTATCACGATGTATACATATTAATTTAATAATTTTGTCCTAGTATAGTATTTTTAAATATATATATATATATATATATATATATATATATATATATATATAATAAGTGAAACATAATATTTTCTTATGGAAAGCTCTAAAAGAAGAAAAATGACTAAAGTTAAATGAATATGCTAAAACAGTATCGATCGCAACAAAGATAAAGAACACCAGAGTGACCTAATACGGATTTTGAACACATAATACGTTATCCAATTCAGCTCTCAAGCGCAAGATTCCACCACTGTCCATTTTATTCCTCTGTTTTATTCCAAATGTTTATCTTTATCATCTTATTCTATAATTTGATTCATACAAAATATGTCAATTTTATCTAATATATCTGTTTTATCCAGATATGTTCATTTATCCGATTCAATTTCTACTTCCAAATCGTCTCTCGTCCTCCTCATAATTCCTAGTTTTATCACATATAGTTATATTTTCTCCTATATTTCTCT
>NW_020869222.1:1089317-1099317 GCF_003789085.1 Penaeus vannamei
TTTTTTTTTTTTTTTTTTATATCTCCTTTCTTTCGTCTTTTTGTGTTACTGTATGTTTCTCGGTATTTATTTGTATGTGCGCGTGTAAGATTGTGTATATATGTATGTGTGTGTGTGGTTGTGTGTGTGTCTAAGATTTCTCATTCCCATAGATACAGACATTCATAATTCTCACAATACTCCCGAGAAACGTTAAGAACGGGCGGAAAATCTAATAAATGAAAAATATCGCGAACTTACGGTATTTTTGACTAACTGGCAATAAAAAAATAACTGGTTCGTAGTTTTGTCTACTAACCTTCAACCACATGACTAACGTTTTTTTTTTTTTTTTTGACAACGCGTTTAGGTCTGAAACCCTATTTATAACCCCCCCCCCCTAAAGCGAAAGATGAGTTGCGTTTTAGTTAAACTTGTTTTTATATGCTATATCATAACAGGAATTCTGCAAATCAAGTCCAGGTTTATAGTTCTTAGTGCCTATCCCCATGATATAAAATAATATAATAAAGAAAACTGGGTTAAGGATAACCAACCTTTTCTACATTAAGGATTTTATTATTAAAAAAGTGAATTTTCGTATATCCACATATCTAGTCTGTTTTGCATAGCCATACTTTCTCTTCTAAGAATTGGAAAATTAATGTCAGCAGCTTATACTATAAAACGAGTATCAGACAATTCATCTTAGGGATATAGGATCCAAAATAACTTAAAATTCTACCATTTAACAGGTACGGGCGTAAGATGACAGTGGCCGTGGGTTTCGTCGCCTACTCCGCCCTGGCCATCGGCTCCTGCTGGATCCCCAACCTCTCGGCTCTCCTGCTCTCGCGCTTCCTCATGGGCGCCGTCCACCCCACGATACAGAAGACGGGATATATACTAGGTGAGGGGTGGCGGAGGAGGGAGAAGGCAAGGGAAAAATGAACAGGTAGAGAAGGAGGGGAGAAGGTATAGGAAAGGCAGTGGACAGAGATACAGATGGCAATAACGATGAGGATGGAAGGTGGAGAGAGAGAGAGAGAGAGAGAGAGAGAGAGAGAGAGAGAGAGAGAAGAGAGGGGGAGATAGAGAGAGAGAGAGAGTACAAAACCATTTAGAGCGTTATCAATTTTCGCAGGCATGGAGGTCGCGGATCCCAAGTGGCGCACGCATATCGGCATTGTATTGTTTCTGCCATGGGCGCTTGGTCTCATGGCGTGGGGCGGGTTCGCTTACCTCGTCCGGGAATGGCGGATGCTTCAGCTGACCGTGTCTTTGCTGTGTCTGGCCTTCTTGCCTACTCTGTGGTAAGTTTCGATGAGATTTCTGTGATACAACTTTCGATATCTGTGTCTATCTCTCACTATCTATCTCTTTCTCTGTCTGTCTGTCTGTTTCACTCTCTCAGTCCTCCTTCCTTTTAAAGTTGACGGAAAAGTCCTGGTGTGATAGAGCCTGAACTCCTTCCTTCGTCAATGTCTTCTCCTTTTCCTTAATCCTTCTCTTCCCATCCATCCTCCATCATCCAGCCGCTTCTCTTTCTATCATCCATTCTCCCACGCTCTCCTCCTCCTCTTCACCTCCTCCTCTCCCTCCTTCACCTCCACCTCTGGATTATCCTATTAGGTTCATGGACGAGTCGCCTCGGTGGCTGGCCGTGAGGGGGCAGCACCGGCGCGCCCTCCGAGTGCTGCAGAGGGCCGCCAGGTGGAACGGGTCGCCCTCCCCCCGAGGACGAGCTTCTGCTCTGCTCAAGGACGGAGTCAAGGACGAGGTGCGAGCGCGTGCTTGTGCGCATGTGTAAAAGGAACACACTTTATTATATATATATATATATATATATATATATATATATATATATATATATATGTGTGTGTGTGTGTGTGTGTGTGTGTGTGTGTGTGTGTGTGTGTGTGTGTGTGTGTGTGTGTGTGTGTGTGTGTGTGTGTTTATATATTTTTTTTATATTTTTCTCGAAATATAAATCCTGTCACTCATCATGCTTCTGAATACACAATACAAGACAGAAGAATAATCCTGGTTCATAATCCTTTTATTTATTGTATTTCTTTTATCACTTGATCCCGTGACGTAGGCAATGGTACGCCCGCACCAAGACGCCCGCGCCCACACCGCGAGAGGCTGGTTCAGAAGGCGTTTGGATGAAGCATTTATTCTTTTCAGGCAGGTCCACTTTTCCCTCTTCCTCCCTCCCCTTCCTCTCCTCCTATTCTCTTTTCTATTCCTCCTCCTCCTCCTTATCCTTCTTCATTCCTTCCTCATCGTCCTCCTCCTCCTCCTCCTCTTCCTTCTGCCAAACTTTCCTTATACATTGCTGAAATATATCATACGATTCTTTATATGAATGAAAAATCTTGTATATCTTGTCTGTATATTTTTGATTTCGTGGAATATTGCAATTTCTCTGACATATTTCGCTATGTCGGTTACTGAAAGCGTGCAGAGGATGTAGTCTCAAACCCACAGAATTATCTTGATTATAAGAGCAATATGAATGGTATTAGTAATAGTGATAAAATTAACGAAGATGACAATGATAGTAAAGACAATATATCCTCCTACAAAGACGATACTCATTTTGCTTCTCCACCACTCCCCCACACCCCCTCACACCCTCGCCCCCTCACCCAACAGAACCCCCCGCCTTCGCACCATCACCCTCAGCCTGTACACCAACTACCTACTGGTGGGTGCTGTGTACTTCGGCTCTCGCTCAGCGGCGGCGACCTGAGCTCCGACCCGTTCCTGTACATGGTGCTGACGGGGGTCGTGGAGCTGCCGGCCTACACGCTGGTCATCCCCCTGGTGGCTCGCTACGGCAGGAGGGCTCCCGTTGTCGCCTTCTTCTTCATGGGCGCCGTGGCTCTTCTCGCACTGCCCTTCGTGCCCACGGGTGAGTGAGGTTGTCTGGGGTGGAGGTTTTGTTTCATGAAATATGTATAAGGTTTCATAATGGAAAAATCTGAGAAAAAATTATTTTCCTTCTTTCTCATCTTGTTCTTTTTTGTTCGTGTTGTTTCTTATGCCAAAAAAATTAGGAATTTACTGTCTACAAACATGTCTTCAGTCAATACCAAGAAGTTTCCCTGACAATCAAAACAGGAAAGTAAAACATTTAGCATAATTACCCTTCAAAAATAATATAATAGAAAACGTTATTTTTAAAATTATAAGGGGAACTAAAATAATATTTAATTTTCCTCTCAGGTAGTGGGGAATCGATGACCTTAGCGCTTATGGGGAAGATGAGTATCGCTTCGGCCTTCCAGATCCTCGACTTTTACTCCTCAGAGCTCTTTTCCCACCGAGGTTAGGACGAGGGGCATGAGCACAGCCCTTGTCATGTCAAGGGTGGGGTCTACTTGTTCGCCTTTCATCACGGACTACTTGGTAAGTTTTTCTTCTTCTTTTCTTTTCTTTTTTTCTTTTCTTATTTTCTTTATTTTTAACAGGAATAAATCATGGTGAATGTTATTATTATTTTTTTTATGGGAAGGGAATATTATGTAAGTAGTTTGAATGAGCTTGGATGTGTTTTAGATTTTTACCAATCACTCTGCATGACAGCAAGATATGACAGTCTTCTTGCTTTTTGTTAAATCTCTATGATTTTTATAAATCCTTCCTCTCCCTCCCTCCCTCTTTTCCTCCCTTCCTCTTCCTTCCCTGTTCCTTCCTCTCCCTCTCTTTTCTTCCTTCCTTCCCTCCCCGTTCCTCCCTCCTCTCTTTTCTTCCTTCCTCCCTCCTCTCTTTTCCTCCTCCCTCCCTCTCTTTTCTTCCTTCCTCCCTCTCTTTTCTTCCTCCCTCCCTCCTCCCCCTCCCTCTTCCTCCTCCCAGGGCCCCTTGTACCCGTGGGCGCCGTCAGCAGTGTTCGGGGCGGCGTCGGTGCTCGCGGGACTGGCCACCCTCGCCTGCCGGAGACGCTGCACGTGCCTCCCGGACACCATCGCACACCTGGAGGAGCGGGAGATCAGGACCAGGTAATTCGGCTGGAGGTTTACTTTGGAGTTGTTCGTCTGTTCCTTTCTTTATCATCCGTTTTTTATTATTTATTTATTTTTTGTTATTGATGTTATCTGTGTTGTTAAGATCATTATCGTTGTCGGTATGATCTCTTCTGTTAGTATTTTTATTATTTATTTCTTTGTTGTTGTTATTGTTTTTTTTTTCGTCTCCCCTAGTTTACTGTTTTTGCTCTTTTCTGTTTGTTTCTTACCTTTTTCTTTGAGTTTCTTTGTTGCTTTTTCATTTCCATTCTTTTTTACCGGTATAATGATTTTGTATGGGATTTTAAATTATAACTCTTGTCGACAAGAGCTTACATTAATATCTGTGATCTCTGTAAAACACTCTAGGAAATAATATTTGCATTGATCATTACTTACGTCAGAGAAATTGTATAGATAGACAGGCGCCTGACTGACTTATATACGGACAGACATGTAAACAGACAGATTGACGGACAGATAAACATATAAGAGACTGACTGACTGACTGACAGAAGGAAAGACAGACAGACTGACTGAAGACAGAAAGAAATACAGACAGAGAAGACTGATAAACAAACGGAAAGATAGACTAAAAGACATATAAACCAAAAGACGGACTGAGACAGACAGACAAACCGAAGATAAACTAACTGAAGCGACGACATACATAATTATAGCTTTGAGTCCTATTTCCCTTCCTTCCAACAGCGGGTTCCTGCGACTCCCTGTCCGCGATCCCAGAATCCCTACCATTTACGTCAGCCTAGGGGATTCCAGGGGGGGGGGATTCCACTCCAGGGATTCCACTCCAGGGGATTCCACTCCAGGGGATTCCACTCCAAGGGGAACTCCGGGTCCTAGGGGATTCCACTCCTAGGGGATTCCACTCCAAGGGGATTCCACTCCTAGGGGATTCCACAAGGGGATTTCCACTCCTAGGGGATTTCCTAGGGGATCCACTCCTAGGGGATTCCACTCCTAGGGGATTCCACTCCAAGGGATTCCACTCCAAGGGATTCCACTCCTAGGGGATTCCACTCCTAGGGGATTCCACTCCAAGGGATTCCACGGGGATTCCAAGGGGATTCCACTCCTAGGGGATTCCACTCCTAGGGGATTCCACTCCTAGGGGATTCCACTCCTCCACTCCAAGGGATTCCACTCCTAGGGGATTCCACTCCTAGGGGATTCCACTCCGGGGATTCCACTCCTAGGGGATTCCACTCCAAGGGGATTCCACTCCTAGGGATTCCACTCCTAGGGATTCCACTCCAGGGGATTCCACTCCAAGGGGATTCCACTCCTAGGGGATTCCACTCCTAGGGGATTCCAGGGGATTCCACTCCAAGGGGATTCCACTCCAAGGGGATTTTGCCGACTACGAGTAACGGTGTAGATGAATGACTTTATGAAATGCTTTGTATATGTTGAAGATTTTCGATAGAGTCGAAAATTGAAATTAAAATGATGTAACGTGAGTGTTCACTTCACTGGCAACACCGACAACAGGGTGAGTCACAGGGGAATATGTACATATCTTTTCCGTATAACACTTAATAACAAATGGATGTATATGAATTTTGTCCCGAAAAAGTCTTAATATGATATGCATATGCTGCATGTCCTCCACTAATACCTCTTGACCTGTTACCTGATCGCCTCCATTTGGTGTCTGTATTACCCTCATACTTGTATTTAACCCCATTCATTATAACTATTTCGAAATGTAAGGTATGTGTGTGTAATATGTTAGATTATCAGATAAGGAATTTCTCGAAAAGGAACTGGAAGAGACAGAGTAATCAAATAATAATATTAATGATAAGAATAATAATAATTACGATGATAATTACAATAACAATCATAAGAAAAAAAAAAAGTTATTCCATCTTAATATTAGGAACTGCGAGCCACTCTCAATTGTTAACATTAATGTCACATTGTCTCATGGAAATGTTTACACTAAAATAGTATACAAATATTCTTCCTAAAAAAATAAACATTATGTACATTTTACTTCAATTCTTTTCGTATCCTAAGAGCTCGGAAATCAATGGTTTGTCCCAGAAAAGCCTTCAGGTGAAGTGAAGTCATATTTTCCTGTCAACCTTTATTTAAACTCTGAACTCCAACGACCTGACTGAAAAAAATGTGTTAACCCTCCGGCGCAATGACCAGTAAATGTTGCATGACCTTTGGGAACTCTGAGAGAGAGAGAGAGAGAGAGAGAGAGAGGAATAATGATTTTGATATGTCGTCCTCGCTGTAACTACTGTAACGATAATATGACCTCGACATTTTAACCGTAGAAATATTAGTAAAAACTGAAAATAGAGTAACTACGGAGCAGAGAGAGAGAGAGCGAGAGAGGGAGAGAGCAGAGAGAGAGAGAGATGAGAGAGAGAGAGAGAGAGAGAGACCGAGAGAGAGAGAGAGAGAGAGAGAGAGAGAGAGAGAGAGAGAGAGAGAGAGAGAGAGAGAGAGAGAGAGAGAGAGAGAGAGAGAGAGAGAGAGAGAGAGAGAGGAGAGAGAGAGAGGAGAGAGAGAGAGAGAGAGAGAGAGAGAGAGAGAGAGGAGAGGAGAGAGAGAGAGAGAGAGAGAGAGAGAGAGAGAGAGAGAGAGAGAGAGAGAGAGAGAGAGAGAGAGAGAGAGAGAGAGAGAGAGAGAGGGGGGGGGGGGAGGAAAAAAGAGTTTGTGCTTATATATGTGTGATAATAATTAGGGTTTGGTGGGACAGGCGCTTTGTGACATCAGCCAAATTGTGGTTGTCTGTTTATTATGCTTCTAAACTACCCCTGTGTGCGAGGAATGGCCGGGGTTGCCATCCACTGTCAGGGCGGGGAGTTGAACGCAAGACAGCAAGACGAGAACGTATGTGTGTGTGTGTGTTGCCGAAATATACCAAGCTTAAATTCACTAAATTCCTGATTACGTCTATTCTTAGGCAATAAAACCATCAATCCCTCTCTTCTAATATTCATGAATTTTCTTTTCTGCACCTTCCTTTTGATTCGACTGCTTCATTTCTTTCATAAATGTCACCCCTAGACTAATTTTGGTGCCGTCTCTACACCTCAAAAATCGTAATGATAAACAAGTGACAATGGATGCGATGCGAAGTCACAGAATACGATTATTCAGGTACTTTTAACATTCTACTGGAAGCATTTCCTTTTGATATGAAAAAACTGCGTATTAAGTAGTTTAATGGTTTTCTATTGACCTTTTTTATATGATATAAGGAAGAATAATTTCTTTTACGAAAACTTTGTACTTCGAAGTTTTCGTATTTTGTTTCTACTGTGTATTGATATATTCATCTATTGATCTATATGTTCATCTATTAAGTTATCTATCAATATTTCCATCTTTATGTATAAATATGTGTGAGAGAGATAGATAGATAGAGAATATACACAGATAAAGACACATCGTTCAGTATTTAGGAATTAGAAAGAATACAGTGCAACTACAGTGCAATTTGCAAACAGAAAAATCAAAAGCAGGTGCGGTCAATATCTGATGCACTTAAAAATCACACACAGGAGAGGACACACGGTTAACTAATATTAAAGCGAGTAGGTAGCTATGATCTTGTAGCGGATGACAAGGTAGCAAAGCGTGAGTAATTGCTTAATCAATAGTATTATCAATATCAAGATCATGGTTCTATACCAAGAGTTTAGTATTCCAATGATTTAAACATTAAAAAATATATATATATCTAAAAATCTCACGTCCTTTCGAGAATGGAAAATTATCAACCTATTCAAGTCTATAGTAATGCCATGTATAGTATCTTGATATTTGTTGAGTGAAACAATATTTGGACAAGGGACTTCCTATACGCAAAAGGAGCGAAAACGGACAGCGCACTCGTGCTGGAATCCACGCTCTCCCCGTATGATCACCTATGACTTAGGGAGGAGTGAAAGATCGATATATTAAACGCGTGATCGAGCACAGACTGAAGAGTTATCTTGACACATAAAGTCGATCCTTATATTTACAAAAGCACGCCGTTTACGGCTCGTAGAGTCTACGAGTACGCTCAAAAAGATCTCTCCACTAATGGTAATGTCTTCTTTCTTCTACGATTTTTTTAACTGGGCACTCTTCCCTATGCTCACTCTGCCGTGTTGCTGACTGTTTTCATCTCAGTCTCATGGAATTTGGTTCTCCCTAGTCCTGCCCGGCCGGCAGCATCCGACTCACATAGAGAAGCTGTCGCGCGCACGATCATAGACGTCTCTGCCGGCCATCGAGCGTCTTCCTCTTACGACCCATGAACCACTGCGCCAAACAGATACTCAGCGCTCTCGGTACAATCGATAAGCTCACCTGAGCAAGATCATACGTCCGCTTGTCTCCATGTTGGGAGAATGCGAGCTCGCCCAGGATATTGACCGTGCGCCGTGCGAGTATTCTATTGCTATACATCTCGTCGCACAGTGTTATCCTGTCAACTTCGCCAACATAGCCTCAGTCTAGGCTCCTCCATATCGCTGTACTCGATGTTCTGAGCAATGCTTACCTGTCGCTGAAGTATTTGACGATATACTGCGCAGCAGCGCTGCGAGGATGTACCTTCCTGTACACAGGTCAGGCGATCTGCTGTGGTCCTGCAGTCATGCATGTCGACGCGTTCAGGTAGGTTGTGGGCGTGCCGTGCTAGCGTGCTCGAGTGCTGCCTTGCTCAGATGGCAGTAACAGCGACGGACCGATCCAACCTCGCTCGAATAGGATAAGCCCGCTGAGCTCTGAAGAGCGAATTACGTCCGATGCTAAGCACAATCTCTGGATCCGCTCTATAGCACTTGTGGCAGTGCATCGCGTCATGTTGTGCTAGAGAACATCATACCTCGAGAGTGCAGAACATAAACCGCCGACTCGCCTAGTCTATCTCGCTGGTATTTTCTCTCGATCGAGGTAGCACACGCGCTCTTCTAGTCGCTGACTCTCCTCAGGACTTGCACGTGCCGCCAGCGCTGGCAGCTTGATGTTCTCTGCGGACTCTACTACATAGCCTGAGCGCAGCCCCAAAGCTGCTAGGGGTATGTGCGTAAGAGCAGTGATAGCTTCTTTGCCACGCTCGGTGGTCTCGTTTCCTGGGGACACGTTTCCTCACGCATCGTCGCAACCTTTCATGAACAGCCAACGGGATGAGGGTGCCGACGTGTCGCCTTCCGAGACACGAGGGCGCGGGAGCCAGAATTGTAGGCCCAACGAGTCTCCCACCGTCCTGCCCGGCTGTGTCGGCCGCCGCCGCCACTCGCGCGTGTGAGTTCGGTAGGCGAGATGCGGGGCGCCGGTTGAGTAGTCACTGTGGTCCCGTAATACGAAGCTCAGCATTTCCGCATGATATCGAAATCATCGATATAGGGCAGGACGTCAACAGGTAAGCAGAGATACGAGATGAATAGGAATAAACACGACCACATCGACAAGCTTCAATACCTCCTTAGTATATAACGCTATGAATGATGGTCTGACCGCACGGCTCTGTGCTTCATCTCATAGTCCATGTAGGCATAGGCCTACGTAACCTGAGTGAGCTCCACTAGACAAGTTATATTAAGTATATGCAGATTCTGGGCTATATGTATATTACACGTAATCAGCCAATTAATGCTATATATTCATGCGACGTTGAATTGTGCGTCGTCTGAGTTGCGTCGTGTAGTGCGTGTGTCGATGTTTTGTGGTGTGCCTAACGAGTGAGTACTATCATCTGTCGATCGTGACGCGAGATACGTATCTATCAAGCGTACTCCACAAGATGGAAGTGCTCGAGCGTACTATCCGCAAATACTGTCGTTGATCTCACTCGTTTCCTTTCACAGATAATTAAATGCGCCCATAGTTCGCTCCACCAATCTGTGCGGGTGAATGTTAATCCACATACATCAAATCAGATGACCCGAATGGGAGATCACGTGCAGATCTCCGCGTCGTCGCGCTACGTTCTGCGTTGCGGCACTCTGCTCGACACGCGAGTCTAGCAT
>NW_020869222.1:1104317-1105769 GCF_003789085.1 Penaeus vannamei
CAGATAAAAATATAGAGATAGAGATACCTAAAACAGATATTTATACATACAGAAATAAAAACAATAACAATTATATGCTGAAGAGAGAGGGGAAAATTACCTTATTACTAGTAAAGAGAAAGATTATCATTCATGAGCATTTTAGCTCTACAAGGTTTCACAGTTCTCAACCAGTGAAATGTATATATATGAAAAAGCCACAACTTTTAGTTACTGAACAGACAAAATATTTGCTGAACGTGCAGTAGTGGTAAACGCCTTGACAGTTAAAGCCGTTCAGAGAGGGGGGTGCGTCTCGTTCAATTCAGAGTGGATCATGATGATTTGAAGTGAATGTATAACTTTCTGTGCCATCTCCTCGGACTTGCAGATGTTTCCAGCATATCCTAACTTAAATAGCGTCCGCCAAATAAGGTATCTTAAGTATGGTGTGTTAGTAGTTCTTTATCGTGAGTGCTAGGTGGGTTTTGGCATTTTCGTGTCTTCTCCCTGTCCTTTTCTAACTTTTTTTCCTCGTCTCCTTGTCTCTCGCTATATCGGTGAAAGTTGATTTGGGTTTTTAACTGTACAAGGGTAGATAGGAATGCCTTTTGGCCCAATAAGTTCATCTATAAACTTCTCTCGGCTTGTGACTGTTATCATGGCTTTATTTCAATGATGATTAGTTAAAGAAGTTTTAAAAATACAACTGAAACTGGCTTAACCACTAACCCTAAGAAATTTATGTTTTTTTTCCATATAGAGATTGAATGTTGATGCTATTCTTAATTTTCCACAACCAAGCAAATAGTCTTTCCTTTATTTAGAAAGATCCTAAAAACCTTTGTTAAAGATATAGCCAAACTTTCCCACACTCTTACCGGCCTTTTACCAAAAGAAGCCCCCTCAGTCGGTCAAATGAATAGCAACTTGATATTTGTAAAAACGTACTCCACAGAAGCTCCTACTTTAGTACTCCCTAATTTCAATAAACTTTTTACTTTAGAAATAAAGGCCTCATACGTGACTTTAGAAGCTGTTCTCAAGTAAAAGTCTCTAGCGAAAAACATTACAGTGAAACAGCTTTGGAAACATTAGCTTTTATTTGGCCGTTAAAACATATCAGATAGTTGATTCTAGGTTACGATTTCCGTACAGAATCTAAGACTTCTAGTGGAAGCCAACCTAGATGGACTGATACATTATATATATATATACATATATATATATATATATATATATAATATATATTATATATATATATATCATATATGATAGTATATATATAGTAAGCATATGTGTGTTGTGTACGTGGTATATATTAATGTATTATTATGTGGTTGTGTTTAATTTAAAATACATTTAAAATATATTCCAATTAATGGCAAATATTTTGTTGACTTAATTTAAAAAAAAAACCCCCTTTCTAAAAGGGGGAAAAAACCGCCCAGTTTTTTGGGGGTGGGCCTTGCG
>NW_020869222.1:1110869-1113369 GCF_003789085.1 Penaeus vannamei
CAGTATAGGGCCACCCTCCTTTGCCACCCCCCCCCCCCCCCCCCCCAAAAAAAAAAAAAAAAAAAAAGAAAATCAAACAGCAAAATGATGCGATCAAACCAACACCAATAGTTTACCCTCCCCCCCCCCCCCTTGTCTACAGCATGACGAGTTCAGTCCTCTGCCAGCATGACGGGAAGAAAGAATGACTTCTCTTACCTAGCTTGACAGTTCTAGGTCTCAATCGGCCTTGACAGCATGACAGGTGTCCAGGTTAAACGGACGTTGACACAGTGACACGAAGGTAACAGAGCGTGACAGGGAGATAGATGAACCCTGTCATTCAGGCTGAACGGTCAGGCTGGGAGAGTGAGGACTGTCATTCAGGGAGGGAGCTATGTTAAGGGGCTGCGGGTGTCATTTGCTTGTTTGGTTTTGTCGGAGGGAGGGAAAGGGGGGGGGTTGTTACATGTGTGTTTGGTTGGTTTGGTCTCTCATTGGTCATCCTCTGGAGTCTCCTCTCTTTTCTCTCTCCTCTCTCTCTCTCTTCTCTCTCTCTCTTCTCTCTCTCTCTCTCTCTCTCTCTCTCTCTCTCTCTCTCTCTCTCTCTCTCTCCTCTCTCTCTCTCTCTCTCTCTCTCTCTCTCTCTCTCTCTCTCTCTCTCTCTCCTCCTTCTCTCTCTCACTCTCTTTCAACTTCTCCCTCTCTCTCTCTCTCTCTCTTTTCTCTATGTAGATATCTATGAAATGTATGTATCATGTATGAACCCTATGTTTATGTAGTATGTATTATGTATGTAATGTATGTACTGTATTGTATGTATGTATGCAATCCATGTATATATCTATCAATTTACCTATCTAATATTTTTCTTTCTCCCGTATTATCTCCAATTTCTCCCTTTTCAACTTCTTCACAAACGATAAGAGAAACATTTTTTTTCCCAAAGAAAAATCTACCGGTAATGAGTTTTGTACGTCTCAGTAAAAGTATGAGTACTTTCCTCCTTATAATGGTCTCTCTATATGTCTATCTTATCTTTTCTTTGTCTCTCTCTCTTCTTCTCCCTCCCTCTCCCCCCCTCTCTCTTCTCTCTCTGTCTCTCTCTCTTGTCCTTCTTTCTATCATCCCTCTCTCCCATCCTCCCTTTCCTCTCCTTCTCTCCCGTCCCCTCCCCTCCATTCTCTTCCTCTCTCCCCTCCTATCGCTTTCCTTCCTCCTTCTCTCCCCTGTCATCCCTCCCTCCCTTCCTTTCCCTCTCACTACTTCCTTCTCTCTCCTTCCCCTTTCCCTCCCTCCCTGTCTTGCTCTCCCATCTCCTCTTCTCCCTCTCCCACTCCCTCCCTCCCCTCTCCCTCCCCTCCTTCCTCTTCCTTTCCTAACTTTCCACCCTCCCTCTCCCCTCTCCCTCTCTCCCCCCCTCTCCCACTCCCCCCTTCCCTCCCCCTCTCCCTCTCCCTCCCTTCCTCTTCCCTAACTTTTCTCTCTCTCGACTTTCACGGCTGAGAGTCTCTACAGAGTAAACGCTTCTCACTCTCTCTCCTGGAGTGTTTTGCATCCTAAGGCCTCTTGACTCTTGATCTGAACAACACTCAGTTCTCTTTCAGCCACTTTGTACCATATTTTTTTCTTTCTTTTGCCTTTTTTCTCTCTTTTCTTTTCTTTCTTTTGCCTTTTTTCTCTCTTTTCTTTTTTCTTTTCTTTCCTCTCTTTTTTCTTTTTTTCTTTTTTTGCCTTTCTTTTTCTGAGTTTTTTCTTTATAAAGGAAAAAGATATTTGGATGATATTTTCGAGCTCTATCCTATCTTTGTTGTTATTGCTAAAGTTGCTTTTGTTATTATCAGTATTGTTATTCCTATGAATATCATTACAAGCAGGACCCCGTGGAATTTCGCAGAAATTCGTGTTGCTCTCTGTCTCTCTCTTTCTCCTCTCCTTATTCTGCCTTTTTAAATTTCATTTGCCCTATTTCTTTCATTCTTTGATATCCATATCATCAGTTATCACCCCCATTTTACACCAGAGGGCTGTAACTTCAAGTCTGCAGTCACATGGAATATGGATCCAGACTTGAAATATAGTAATAACATGAAAAATACAATTACATTAAATATTGAAGAGATAAACTGTTTATGAACGGAGTTATAGCAAAGATTAGCATTATCTTGCATTCTTAAAGCTGTTGCTAATGTTATCGTTTAAGTTGTTTTTGCTACAACTATTACTAGGTTTTAGCATTATTGTCATCACTATTACTATTATCACAATCATTATTATCATTATCATCATTACGAAAACACGTATTATCATTATCATGAATAAACATGTACAACTAAACTCATTTCTTTTCTGACAGAAATGTTTTGGAAACCTCCGTTCTGTAAATTATGAATTGTTTAGTTGTTTACCATTACCTCTCTCTCTCTCTCTCTCTCTCTCTCTCTCTCTCTCTCTCTCTATCTATCTCTGTCGCTCTCTCTCTCTCTCTCTCTCTCTCTCTCTCTCTCTCTCTCTCTCTCTC
>NW_020869222.1:1128369-1133369 GCF_003789085.1 Penaeus vannamei
GCCCTTTTTTGAGACTCGAGCCTACCAGATTTTACAAACCCGTGTGGCGACTTCCGCTCCGGGTTAATTTTACAAACCCGGTCAGCTGTCCGCAGTTAGGGGGAGGAAAGGAGGAAGGAAGGGGAGGAGGAGGGAGGAAGGAGGGGGAGGGAAGGAGAGAGGAGGGAGGGGGAGGGGGGGGAAAGAGGGGAGGGGAAGGAGGAAGAGGAGGAGGAGGGGGAGGAGGGAGGAGGAGGGGGAAGGGGAGAGGAGGAAGGGAGGAGGGAGGGGATAGGGGAGGATAGGGAGAAGAGAAGGAGGAGGAGGGGAAGGAGGGAGGGGGAGGAGGAAGAGGAGGGGGGGAGAAGAGGGGGGTAAGGAGGGCTAAGGAGTAGCAGTAGTTTAGTAGATGAGGAGGACGGAAGAAGGGGGATAGATGAGGGAGGAGGCGGAAAGAGGAGGAGGAGGAGGAGGACAAGAGAGTAAGCGGAAGAAGGAGAGAGCATCAAAGAGAGATAGGGGGAGATTAGGGACAGGGGAAGGGAAAGAGGGAGAACAGGTTACGTAGGGGGAGGAGGGGGGAGAGGAGGCGAGGGGGAAGTAGGGAGGAGACTGAGACGGGGGGAGGGGGGAGGGAGAATGGGCAGAGGGAGGGGAGGGTATGTACCTGTCTTAAAGGGGACAGGCAGGAAGATGATAAAGGAAGGAATAAGGGTAGGAAAGGGGAAGAGCGGGAGGGACAAGAAGAAAGAAGAAAAGAGGGTAAAAAAAAAAAAAAACAGAAAAAAGCGTAAATAAAAAAAGAAATGATAACGACAACAGCAAAAACTAATGAAGATCAAAAAAAAAATTAAAAACACGCAGATTAAAAACAAACACGCCACACATAACCAAATCTCTCCTCTCTCTCTAAAAAAAAAAAAAAAAAAAATAAATGATTCTGAATATAATCTATTCTGCAGGAGCAATTAATTACAAGACAAAGGCAAATAGAATGACAAAGAAAAGAAAAGTTTCCAACAGTTGCTCTTTGATGACAAGAAGTGCCGTACTCTCCTTCGCTGCCGTCCAGATTGCAGGTCACGTGTCACTCTCTGCCTCTGCAACATCACAGACAGACAACCCTCATCAACAGGTCTCCTTGAAAAAAGTGAATGAATAAGTAAATTAATATATAATAAATACTCAGATTATGATGGGTGATTCCCTGGACAAAGAGAGAAAGAAAAAAGATAATGATAAATAAGTAAATGAAAAGAGACAAAACCTATGCAACATCACAGACAGACAACCCTCATCAACAGAGTCTCTTGAAAAAGTGAATGAATAAATTAATATATAATAAATACTCAGATTATGATGGTGTGTCCTGGACAAAAAGAGAAAGAAAAAAGATAATGATAAATAAGTAAGAAAACAAAAAAGAATAATATGATAATGAAAAGTGAACGAATAGATGATAAAATTCAGATTATGATGATGATGTCCTGGATAAAAAGATAATAATAAACAAGTGAAAAGATAATAAAAAAAAAACTCAAATTATGATGGCACGTCTTGGATGTGTCACCTTCAAGAACATGAATGGATGACAAATTCAGTGAGGAACTTGCGTGGACGTATGACGGATGGTAAGAATATGATGATTTTTTTTTTCTTTAATAAGATGTATGTGAATAAAGCGAGTAGTTTGAATTTGTTTTGAATATAATTTGGAATTTGTTTTGAATATAATGTTTGTGAATTTGTTTTGAATATGATGTATGTGAGTGTGCTAGAATATGCTGTATGTAAATGTTTTGAATATGATGAAGGTGAACATGTTTTGAATATGGTGTGTGTGAATATGTTCTGAATATGATGCACGTGAATATATTTTGAATATAATGTAATGGAATATGTTTTGCATATATTGTATGTGAATGTGTTTTGTTATGCAGTTGCTTGAATTCAATTTCTGACCGGCAAGCAGTCCAATCCCCAAAACCGGACGGAATCAAACTTAATCTATACTGAAATGACCAAACTTGATCTAAACCTAAACTAAAATAAACTCTATTTACTTAGTCTCAATTCATCAATCTAAACTCAAACGAATCTGGCCTCATTTAAGCAAACTTAATTACTTAGGACGACTGGAAGAATAATTAATATGGAGCGAACTGAGATAGAGAGAAAGCGACAGGCATTCAGAGAGAGAGAAGGATAAATAGATAATAGATAATAGAGAAAGAAGAGAAGAGTGTGTGTGTGTGGAAGAGAAGATAGATAGATAGTAGATAGATTAGTGAGATAGATAGATATCAGAGAGAGAGAGTGAGCGAGAGAGAGAGAGAGAAGAGAGAGAGGAGAGGAGAGAGAGAGAGCAGACGAGAGATTGAGAGGAGAGAGAGAGAGAGAGAGAGAGAGAGAGAGAGAGAGAGAGAGAGAAGAGAGAGAGAAGAGAGATGAGGAGAGAAGAGAGAAGAGAGAGAGAGAGAGAGAGAGATGGCAGGAAGAGGCAGATAGCCAGAGAAAAGAATGAGAGAAAAGAAGAAATAATCAAACAAGACTTCAAGGACAGTTTGCTTTTACTGGTGTGGTTAAACATTGGTTTACGAATTATTTGCATATTTATTCCTCAAGGATCGCTTGCGAAAAAAGAATTCTCTTAAAAAGCTTGCTTGCATAAGTTCTGAAGTAAAGGCCTTTCAAATAATACTGAGGTTGAATATGCACATGCAACAAAACATATGCACACACACACAATCAACACACACACACACACCACCATCAGCGCACACACGCACGCACGCACAGCACTACACACCACACACGCACACACGCACCGCACACCGCCAACGCAGGATCGCACGCACGCACACACACACACACACACACACACACACACACACACCACACACACACACAACACACCACACACCCACAACACTCACACACACAACCCACACAATCACACAACGCATGCACGGAACGCACACACACACACACACACACATACACACACACCACACAACACACAACAACACACGCTAGCGCACGTGACAGCACGCACGCACGGCCACGCACGCACACACACACAGCACACACACACACACACACACACACACACACACACACACACACACACACACACGACACACGCACTACGCAACACACGCACACACACACACACACACACACACCACGCACCACACACACACACACACACACACACACACACACACACACACACACACACACACACACACACACACACACACACACACACACACACACACACACGCATGCACGACGCACACAAAGACACACACACACACACACACACACACACACACACACACACACACCACACCACACACAACACACACACACACACACGCACACACCAACACACACACACACACACACACACACACACACACACACACACACACACACCGTACACACACATACACACACACACGCACCACACACACGCACGGCACACGCACACACGTGTTCTGTGTGCTACTTTTCACACGCGTTCCCCCCAAATATTAGATCATCGCATTAAAATTCATTTACGCAAATATACGCAAAAATCGTTTAATGCATTTTCCCTCGAGTTAGAAATTGAAAACTGCGAATGAAAAAAGGTTAGAAACTGGATTTTATTGCCCGCATCTCTTCGACTCGAACTCATTTTTGACGAATAAAGCTTAGTGAAGCTAGAATCTCTTCTGTTATAAATGTCTAATTGAATTATTGTATATATATATATATATATATATATATTATATATATATATATATATATATATATATATATATATATACATATATATATATATATCTATATATATATATTATATATAATAATAGTATATATATATATATATGTACATGTATGTAAAATGTATGTATGTAATATATTCACACACGGGACATCACACGTAAAACAGGAAGGATGAGAGAGAGAGAGGAGACGAGAGAGAGGAGAGAGAGAGCAGGAGAGAGAGAGAGAGAGAGAGAGAGAGAGAGAGAGAGAGAGAGAGAGAGAGAGAGAGGCGAGAGGAGAGAGAGAGAGAGAGAGAAGAGAGAGAGAGAGAGAGAGAGAGAGAGAGAGAGAGAGAGAGAAGAGAGAGAGAGAGAGAGAGGAAGAGAGAGAGAGCGAGAGCGAGAGAGAAGAACGAGAAGCAGAACGAGAGAGAGAGAGAAAGAGACATGAGAAGAGAGAGAGAGCAGAATCAAAGCCAGAGAGAGTGAGAAATATGGACGAAAAATCTGTAAAACGGATCTGCATTTAATCCAGATTTAGCTTCCCTTCCTCAGATTTCCTTTTTTGCACGTTTACCCCTAAGTATACTCAGTACTCGCATGCGGTGTGAATAGGACGGGTACGAATAGGGGAGGGATGGAGGGAGGAGAAAGGGGGAGGGAGGGAGGGAGAATGAGGGGGAGGAGGCGGGAGAAATGGGAGGGAGAGAGAGAAAGGGGAAGGAGTAGACGAGAAGGGGGAAGGGGGAGAGAGAAAGAGGATGGAGGGAGGGGAGAGGAAGGGGGAAAGAGGGAGGGTGTAGGATGAGAAGAGAGAAAAGGGGGAGGAAGGGAAAGAGACAGGGGAGAGGGAGAGATGTAGGAAGAGAGAGAAAAAGGGGAAAGGAGGGAGAAGAGAGAGAGAAAGGGGGCGAAGGGAGGAATGGGGGAAGATATAAAGGGAGAGAAGGAGGGAGGGCAGAGGGAAGATTAGATGGGGAGGCAAGGCGACAAAAGAGGAAAGGAAAAAGGAGGGGGGGAAGATGAGAAAAGTAAGTAGGAATAGAGAGAGGGATGGGAAGAAGATGAGAGATGGAGAGAGGGAGAAGGGGATAAGGCGGGAGGATGGAAGGAGAAAGGTTGAGGAGAGAGGGGAGGCAGTAAGATGGAAAGAAGGAGGGAAGGAAGGGGAGGATGGAGATAAGATAAATGATGGAAGGAGAGGGATGAGGTATGCAAAGGAGGGGGATTTTAGGAGATGCGAGGAATGGAGGTAAGGAAGAA
>NW_020869222.1:1148369-1155682 GCF_003789085.1 Penaeus vannamei
CCCCTTATAGAAAAAAAGTATATCATAATTACATGATATATTACACATCTAATATACTGCAATGGCCTTAATAGAAAAAAGTATATCATGAATTACATATAGCTGCAATATATATCATATTACACACAACCAAATATACTATAACTGCAATTACATGGCAATGGCCTTATAGAAAAAGAGTATATCAAATATTACATGATATATTTACACAACCAAAATATACTGCAATGGCTTATAGAAAAAAGTATATCATATTACATGATATATTACACAATCTAATATACTGCAATGCCTTATAGAAAAAATATATCATATTAATGATATATCACACAACCAAATATACTGCAATGGCCTTATAGAAAAAAGTATATCATATTACATGGTATATTACACAACCAAATATACTGCAATGGCCTTATAGAAAAAAATATATCATATTACATGATATATTACACAACCAAATATACTGCAAAATGGCCTTATAGAAAAAAGTATATCATATTACATGATATCTTACACAATCTTATACCCCAAATCTGCCAAAATATACCACGTTATACCCCGCACTGGTGAAGCAAAATATTAGGGCTTTGGTGTAAAAAAAAAGGCTCTTATAACTTAAAAATCAAATTATGTCTGTCTGTTTATTGTGCTTCTAGACTACCCCCCCCCCTTCTAGAATACCCCCCCCCCCGTGTGCGTGGAATGGCCGGTTACCAACCACTTGGCGTGCGGATGAACGCGGATTTGAACGCGGAGATCTGAACAAGTGGATTTGAACAAGGCGATCTGAACAACGGAATCTAACAGCGGAATCTAAACAACAGAATCTGAACAACGGAATTTCAACGCAGTATCTGAACAGCGGGATCTGAACAGCGGAATTTCAACGCAGTATCTGAACAGCGGAATCTAAACAACGGAATCTGAACAGCTTATCTAGCGGATCTGAACGCGGGATCTGAATTCTTGAATCTGTACAGCGGGATCTGAACAGCGGGACCTGAACAGCGGAATCTGTACAGCGGAATCTGAACGCGGGATCTGAACAGCGGAATCTAAACAACGGAATCTGAACAGCGGGATCTGAACAACGGGATCTGAACAACGGGATCTGAAACTAACTAATCTGAACAACGGAGCTGAAACGCGGATCTGAACACGGAATTCGAACGGAATCTGAACAGCGGAATCTAAACAACGGAATCTGAACACAACGGAATCGAAACAGAATCTGAACAACGGAATCTGAACAGCGGAATCTGAACAGCGGGATCTGAACAGCGGAATCTGAACAACGGAATCTGAACAGCGGGATCTGAACAACGGAATCTGAAAGCTGATCTGAACAACGGAATCTGAACAGAGAATCTGAACAACGGAATCTGAACAGCGGGATCTGAACACGGCTGAACAAGCGGATCTGAACAACGGAACTGAAACACAGAATCTGAACAACGGAACTGAACGCGAAACAGCGAATCTGAACAAGGGATCTGAACAGAATCTGTCACCAAGTCACTAGCCTCTGAACAACGAATCTGAACACAGAATCGAACAACCGGAATCTGAACAGCGGAATCTGAAAGCGAATCTGAACAAACGAATCTGAACAGCGGGATCTGAACAACGGAATCTGAACAGCGGGTCACCAAGTTCACTAGCCTCTGAACAACGGAATCTGAACAGCGGGTCACCAAGTTCACTAGCCTCTGAACAACGGAATCTGAACAGCGGGGATCTTAAACAACGAATCTGAACACAGAATCTGAACACGGAATCTGAACAGCGGGATCTAAACAACGGAATCTGAACACAGAATCTGAACAACGGAATCTGAACAGCGGGATCTAAACAACGGAATCTAACCAGAATCTGAACAACGAATCTGAACAGCGGATCTAAGACAACGGAATCGAACACAGAATCTAAACAACGGAGAATCTGAACAACGAACACGAACTGAACAGCGGGATCTGAATCTGAACACAGATCTGATAAACGGATCTGAACAGCGGGATCTAAACAACGGATCTAACACAGAATCTGACAACGGATCTGAAAGCGATCTAAACAACGGAAATCTGAACACAGAATCTGAACGGAATCTGAACACACCAGAATCTGAAAGCAAAAACGGAATCTGAACAACGGAATCTGAACAGCGGAATCTGAACAACGGAATCTGAACAGCGGTCACAAGTTCACGCCTCTGAACAACGGAATCTGAACAGCGGGTCACCAAGTTCACTAGCCTCTGAACAACGGAATCTGAACAGCGGGATCTAAACAACGGAATCTGAACACAGAATCTGAACAACGGAATCTGAACAGCGGATCTAAACAACGAATCTGAACACAGAATCTGAAACAACGGAATCTGAACAGCGGGATCTAAACAACGAATCTGAATCTGAACAACGAATCTGAAACAGCGAATCTGAACAGCGGATCGGAATCTGAACAGCGGATCTGAACAACGGAATCTGAACACGGGTCACCAAGTTCACTAGCCTCTGAACAACGGGATCTGAACAGCGGGTCACCAAGTTCACTAGCCTCTAAACAACGGGATCTGAACAACGGAATTTCAACGCAGTATCCGAACAGCGGGATCACCAAGTTCACTACCCCAGAGAACGCCGCCCCCTCCCTCCCCTCCCTCCCCTCCCCCCGCCTGCACCGCCCCGCCCTGAACACACACACAATCAAAGACACGCCGGATGGCCCCCCCCCCCCCCCCCCCCCCACGTCGTGCGTTATCCGGAGTTCAGGTTTTTTGTATCAAAGGCGTTTTGGAGGAAGTCGATGCCGGGATGCTTCCGTCTTATGACTTTTTTTATTTATTTATTTATTTATTTATTTATTTATTTTTACTTCTTCTTTCGTCTTGTTATTTTTTTTTCTCTTTCTTACTTTTTTTTTCTTTCTTTACTTTTTTTCTTTCTTTCTTTCTTCCTTCTTGTTATTTTTTTTCTTTATTATTTTCTTCTTATATTCTTTCTTCTTTTCTTTTTCGTCTTCTTAATTTTTTTCTTCTTTCTTGTCTTCTTTTTTTTTCTTTTATTTATATCTTCTTATTTTTTTCTTCCTTCCTGTTTCGTCTTCTTAACTTTTTTTTCTTTATTTTTTCTCCTTATTATTTTTCTTCTTCCTTTCTTGTCTTCTTAACTTTTTTTCTTTATTTATTTTCCTTATTATTTTCTTCTTCCTCTCTTCGTCTTCCTTGACATTTTTTTTCTTCCTTTCTTCGTCTTCTTAACATTTCTTTTCTTTATTTATCTCCTTATTATTTTTTTTCTTCCCTCTTCGGTCTCTTAACATTTTTTTTCTTCCTTTCTTCGTCTTCTTAAATGGGGCTTTCCCTTTCTTTATTTCTTCGGTCACTAACTTTTTTAATTTCTTTTGTCTCCTTATCTTTTTTGCTTCAATTCTCGGTGTTTAAATTTTTTTCTATTCATTTTTCTTCGTGCTGACATTTTTTTCGTCGGCCTTCTTTCGTCTTCTCTTAACTTTTTTTTTTTCTTTTTCTTCCCTTTTTATTCGCTTTACTGTTCATTTTTGGTTCGTTCTATCTTACTGTGTTTCTTGTATTTACTTGTTCCGTTTTTTTTGCATCTTATTCTTCTCAAGGTATGGTTGTTCTAAATTCTGTCCTCATCTATTTATATTTGGTAACCTTGCTCTTCTCCTCTTCTCTCTTTCCTCTTTCTTATCTCCGAATATCTGACCACGTGCGCGCTTATTGTAACCTTTTCCCTCTAACTCTAGTTTCTTTTCTTTCTTTCTTCTGTTTTCTTTTCTCTTCTTTTCTTCTCTCTTCTCTCTCTCTGTTTCTCTCTCTCTCTTCTCTCCTCTCTCACCCCTCCACCTCTCTTCCGTCTCTCTCTCTATTCTCGGTCCTCTCTCTCTCTTCTCCTCTCTCGTCTCCTCTTCTTCTCTTCGTCTTGCTCTCTCTTCTTCTCCTCTCTCTCTCTTGTTCTCCTCAGGTACGATTATCCTCTCTCTCGTCTCTCCATCGTCTCTCTCAGAATCTTCTCTCTTACACTCTCTCTGCGTCTCCCTCAAGGGTCTCTCCTCGTCTCTCTCGTCGTCTTCTCTCCTCTCTCCCTCCCCTCCTCACTCGTATCTCATACTTTTGTCTTCTCCCTCTCTTCTCTGCCCTCCTCCGTATCCCTCTCATCATTTCTCTCTTTTCCTCCTTATTCCTCTTTCTGCCTCTCTTTCCTGTTTCCCTCTTTTCTTTCTTCTCCATCGCCTCTCCCTACTCGCCCTCGTCTCCTCTCTTCTCTCTCTCTTATCTCTCTTCCTTTTCTCCTCTCTTCTCTCTTCGTCTTTGTCTTCTTCCTCTCATCTTCCTCTTTCTCTCCTCTCTTCCTCTCTCTTCTTCTTGTCCTCTCCCATCTTCTTTTCTCTCTCCTTTCTTCTCCACCAATCTTTCCTCTCTCTTTTCTTCCATTGCACGTCAGCTCATCAAACATCACTCTCACACGGCATCTTTCTTCTCTCTATCCATCTCTCTCGTTCTTTCTGGGTGACTATATGTATAGACCCCTTTCTCCGTCTCTTTTTTCTTCTCGTCCGACCGATTCGTCTTTTCTCTATGCTTCCAGGCTCCCATGTTCCATTTTCTCTTCTGGCTGAAATCATAGTCTCTCTTCTCTCCGTCTCTCTTGCTAGTTTTCTCAACCTCTAACTTCTATCGACCATTCTATCTATATCATCAGCCTACTAATTCTTCCCCAGCATTCTGGTTTATCCTACACTCCTATCTGAAATTATATAATCTATCGTTCTCCTTCGCGGCGCCTCCTTCCCTTCCATCCCCACTTCTACACTATTCACCTCACCACACACCACACCACCCTCACTTCTCAAACACACTCGTCTCTTCCTATCCTCCATCCCCTCCATCACGCCCAACGACGCCAAATACCAAACACACACCCTTCATCACACCATTCCCAAACCGGCCCTAAACCCTCCCTCCTCCTCCTATCCCCTACACACCCCCCCTCTTTACTTCTTCTCCACTACCTAACCCCAACCCCATCCCCCGTCCCCGCTCTACACACCAGTCTCTCCCCACCCTCACTTCACTCCCCCCCCTCCCCCCTCTTCCCTCCCCCTCCCCCCCCGGCTCTGCCGGCCCCCTCTAAGATACCGTCCTCCACCCACTGCAAACTATATTACCCTCCCCCTTCCCTTTCCATCCATCACTCCCTTTCTCCCCTCACCCCTCCTAACTTCTTCTCCCCCACACTTCCCCGTCTCTCCTCACACACTCTTCCCCCTCCTTCCCCTCTTCTCTTCCCTCCTTTCCTCTCGGCCCTTCCCTCCCCCCCCCGTCCCCTCCCCTTTCTCCCTCCCTCCCCTCCCCTCCCTTCCACCCCCCTCCCCGCTTCCTCTCCTTCCCTCCCTCCCTCTCCTCTTCCCCTCCCTCCCTCTCTCCCCTCGCCCCCCCTCCCCTCCCCTCCCCCCCACCCCCTCCCCCCCTCCCCGTCACTCTCCCCCTTTCCCCTTATCCCCCTCCCCTCCTTCTTCTCCGCTCCCTCTACGTTCCGTCTCTCCAGGCCCGGCCTCCCCGCCCTCCGCCCCTCCTTCCCACTCCTCTTCCCGCCTCCCCTCGCCTTCTCCCTCCGCCCTCTCCCCCTTCCCCTGCTCCCCTCCCCCGCGTTGCCCTGGGCGCCCGCGGCCCTATCCGCGACCTCTTTTCTCCGGGCTCTTGCTGCCTCGGGCCGCCGTCGGGCTCCGGCGCTGCGCGGCGGCGCGGGGCCCGCGCGCGCAGCCGCCCCCTTTCTCCTCCCCCGGCGACCCGCCCTCGGCGGCGCGCGCGCCTCCTCTCCCTCCCACGCCGCCCCGCCTCGGCGGGCGCGCGCCGCCCCACTCCTCCCCGGCCGCCCCGCCCTGGCGGGCGCCCGCGGCCCGCCCCTGCCTCCCTACCGCCGCACCTGCCCTCGTGCGGCGCTGCGGCGCTGGCCTGCCTCCCTCCCCGCCGCCCGCTCGGCGCGCGCGCGCGCCGCTGCTCCCTCCCTTCCCCCGCCGCCCCGCCCGCCCTCCTCGGCTGCGCGGCGCGCGCGCGCCCCTTCCCTGCATCCCCTGGCGGCCCGCCCCTCCCCTACCTCGGCGCTGGCGCGCCGGCGGGCCTCGCGTCCCTCCCTCTCCCTCGCCTTTCCTCTCCCCGCCCCTCTCCCCCTGCCCTGCTCCTCGCTCCTCCCCGCCTCTGCCTCTCGGCCGGTCGGGGCTACGGCGCCTGCGGGCGCGAAGCAGCCGCAGCGGCCCCTGCCTCCCTGCCCCCGCCCGCCCTGCCTCCCATTCATCCGGCCGGCTGCGGAGGGCGCGCGCGCCGACGCCTGCCTACCTTCCTCCGGCGCCCTCGCTCATAGCTTCCCCCCTCCCTGCCTACCAGCAGAAACGAAATAAATAAAAGAAAAATGAAATGACAGAGAGAGGGAGAGAATAAAATAATAAATATAAAAGAGAAAAGAAATTTAAAAGAATAATAATAAAAATGAAATGATACTGATAACAAAAATAAAAGAAAATCTTCTGCATCGCCGTCGGGATAAGGAGATCCGAGGGGGAGAGAGAGAGAGAGAAAGATAATCAATGCAAGAAGAAAAACGAAATAAAAAAAAAATAAGGAGGATGCGGAGGGGGAGAGAGAGAAGAAAATGAATAATAACGAGAAACTAAATGAAATAAAAGGAGAATGCGGGGAAGGAGAGAAAGAAAGTAATATACAAGAAGAAACGAAATAGATAATAAAAATGAATAATACAGAAAAAAATAGTCAGTAAAAATGTAAGGAGATGCCGACAATAAGGAGAGGCAGAAAAAAAATACCAAAACAGGAATGAAAGAGAGAAAAACATAAAAACAGTAAAAAAAAGAATAAACAAGATTAACCCAATGAAATCAATACAAATAAAATATTAAAATAAAAACCATAATTTTTTTTCACTATATCCTGCATCGCGTGGGGGAAAAAAACGGGCTCCGAAGAGGAAAAAATAAAATACAAAAACAAGAGATGAAAAGGAGAAAAAACAAAAGAAATCAAAAAAGATAAAACAACAACTTCCTTTCCTTCTCCCTCTCCTTCTCTCCTTTCCTTCTCCTTCTCCTTCCCCTTCCCGCTCCCCGCTTACTCCCTCTCCTCTCCTCTCCTCCCTCTCTCTCTCCTCTCCTCTCCTCTCGCCCTCCTCTCAGTCCTCCTCTTTTTAGGGAAAGCTGATTTTTTTCGTGTTTTGTTTTCATATACATCTTTTCTTTTCTTTTTTTTCTCTTTCTTTTCATCTTTTTTTTTCTTT
>NW_020869223.1:0-12500 GCF_003789085.1 Penaeus vannamei
CTCTCATCCTTCCCTCGTTCTCTCGTCATGAAGAAATTCCTGAGTGAATTATTTTTTACTTTTCCTCTCTTCTCTGCTATGAAGAAGAAAATAATCGAAAGGGGAAGATTTTTTTCGTTCTGATATTTAATTTATTAAAGATAATTCACTTTGATGTTTTTCTTAAAGAGTGAGGGATTGAGCTGCATAAGAAAAATATTTAGAGGATTTGTATATTATGGAAAAAACAAACAAAAAATTATACTAGTTTCTCCCTTAATCAGAAGTGTGTAGCCAATTATAGTAAAATATTTCCTTTAAAAAAATTTGTAAATGAATATGTTCTTCTATTAACATTAACATAATTACTTACTAAATGTTTCTTTACAGAATAATTTGTTCAAGAATAGGATGATGGGTGAATAGACATTGAATTATTAGAAAATAAATCGTATTCCATAAACGGATTCAGAAGGAAAGTCCTTTTCTTATGTGAATATAGAGTAGAATACAAATAACATATCCCGCTTCGTGATCGATTGAAGAAACGAACGAAATAATGGAATAAAGAAAAGGAGTAACCAAAAGGAGCAACACAAATAAAGTGAAATAAAAGGACGAAAAAATTCACACTCTAAACTAATTCAAAAATCTCAAACTAACGATATGATTTTGATTCAAAAATAATATAACTATTATATGAAATAATATAAATATTACAATATAATATAAGAAATAATATAAGTATTATATGAAAATAATGTCCCTATACCAATATTACAGAACTATTACATCAAAGACTACAACTAACACAACACATAAAAAAGATACTGTATTATTATACTACGTCATTCCCCAAGTTCCTCTATTCCCATAGCTTGTGAATCAGAGCAGCGTTCTATTATACGTTAAAGGGTCTTTTCCTTCGCGACAGAATAATTCGTGTTGGCTGAATTGGCTTGCATGGATGCAATGGGAAGGGGAGGGAGAGGGAGAGGGAGGGAGAGAGGAGGAAGGGAGAGAGGGGAGATGGGGGAGGGAGAGGGAGAGAGAGAGAGAGAAAGGGGGATAGAGTAGAGAAGGGGAGATAGAGAGAAAAGGGAGATATGGAGAAAAGGGGAGGACAGAAAGGATAGAGAGAGAGAGGAAGAAAGGGGGCAGAGAGAGAAGAAGAGAGAGAGAGAGAGAGAGGCGAGAGAGAAGAGAATGAGAGAGAGAGAGAGACGAGAGAGAGAGAGAGGAGAGGGAGAGGAGATGAAGAGAGAAGAAGGAGAGAGACGAGAGAGAGGAGAGAGTGAGCGACGAACGCGTGTTGAGGGGCCGAGGTGGAGGAGAGATGGAGAGAAGAGAGAGAGAGAGGAAGAAGAGAGAGAAAGGCGGAGAGAGGAAGAGAGAGAGAGGAAAAGAGAGGAAGAGAAAGGGGAGAGAGAATAGAGGAGAGAACCCACAGATAGAGATGGAATCACAGGTGAAGATAAGATACGTCAAAAAAAAGAGAGAGAGAGGAAACAAAGAAAACAAAGGAGAAGAGAAGAGAGAATGGAATGAATACATATGCAAGACACCAACCCTTAATTCCACTTATCATATTAATGAGATATTCGAAGTCTCTGAGATATGAATCTATAGCACTATCATGCACTCTCCGTGCTGTAGGAAATTTATAACACTCTAACTTATCCTTGTGTCTTGGGTCTGTTGTATTTATTAAGAGTGCGAAGAGAGAGAGAGAGAGAGAGAGAAAGAGAGGGAGAGAGGAAGAGGAAGGAGAGAGAAGAGAGAGAGAGAGAAGAGAGAGAGAGAGAGAGAGAGAGAGAGAGAGAGAGAGAGAGAGAGAGAGAGAGAGAGAGAGAGAGAGAGAGAGAGAGGAGAGGAGAGGAGAGATGAGAGAGAAGAGAGAAAGAGAGAGAGAGAGAGAGAGAAGGAGAGGGAGGAGGGAGGAAGAGAGAGAGAGAGAGAGATAGAGAGGAAGAGAGAGAGATGAGAGGGAGAGAGAGAGAGGGAGGAGAGAGGGAGAGGCGGGGAGGGGGGAAGGAGAGAGGGAGAGGAAAGAGGAGAGAGGGAGGAGAGAAAGAGAGGGAGAGAGAGAGAGAGAGAGGAGAGAGAGAGAGAGAAGAGAGAGAAGAGAGAGAGAGAGAGAGAAGAAGAGAGGAGAGAGAGAGAGAGAGAGAGAGAGAGAGAGGGGGAGGGAGGGGAGGGAGGGGGAGGGAGGGAGGAGGAGGAGAGAGAGAGAGAGAGAGAGAGAGAGAGAGAGAGGAGAGAGAGATGAGAGAGAGAGAAGAGAGGACGAGAGAGAGAGACAAAGAAAGAGAGAGAGAGATGCCCCTCCCTTAAAAAAAAAAAAAAGCCGGCATCTCCTTTTCGCAAACTTTTTCCCTTTTTTCCCCAGATTTAATGATTTGCCTCACAACGAAAACCAGACAGCAGGTCATCAGTCGACCCATTGAAAAGACCTCGCGTGACCCCTTCATTTTCCCCTTCCTTTATTCCCGCACAATCAGCTGACCTCGTCTGGCGATCCATGTTGTCCCATTAAGGTCATCAGTCTTGATGGCGTGTTTGTTAGCTTTGTTTTTGTTTGCTTGTGTGGCGGTGCGTGTGCTTGTGTGTGGTTTGGTGAGTACGTGTTTGTATGTTTGTATGTCTTGTGTGTGTGTGTGTGTGTGTGTGTGTGTGTGTGTGTGTGTGTGTGTGTGTGTGTGTGTGTGTGTGTGTGTGTGTGTGTGTGTGTGTGTGTGTGTATGTACCTTAGTTAGAACATATTATAGAAAAGAAAAGAGAGGACGGGGGAGAGAGGAGAGAGGGAGAGAGAGAGTGAGTGAATGAATGAATGACATGAGTGTGTGTGTGTGTGTAGTGAGTGATGTGAGTGTGTGGTGTGTTGTGTGTGTGTGTGTGTGTGTGTGTGTGTGTGTGTGTGTGTGTGTGTGTGTGTGTGTGTGTGTGTGTGTGTGTGTGAGTTAGTGAGTTGAGTGAGGAGTGAGTGAGTGAGTGAGTGAGTGAGTGAGTGAGTGAGGTGAGTGTGTGTGTGTGTGTGTGTGTGTGTGAAAGGAAGAGAGAGATTCCAATTTACTGAAACCTGACAGATAATTCTATGTAATATAGATGATATAAAATTCAGTTTAATTCGACGCCATAATTTCCAGATTGCTCCACGACCCCCCAGAAAGTACCCCGTGCCCCCCCCCCCCCGAACTGGCAACTCTAGCTTTGATGGTATTCAGAATTAAAAAAAAAAAAGGGAATTTTTGTTTTCTTTTTTTCTTTTTGTTCCTGTCTGTCTGCGTGTACGTGCGATCGCTTTCAGTTGCATGTCTATGTGTGGGCTCCATCTTTTGTTTACGTTTTGAAGTTCAGTGTAGCGGAATTCGGTAGGGGACTTTTATGTATATATGGCGACTTTAAAACGCATCAGAATACTACTCGCGGCCACTGCCCCCGGGATCTATATGTGCGTGTGCCTACGGAGCGTTGTTATTCACAGAATCTCCCCTACGCCATAACTGTAATTACAAGTAACTCACGTGTACGCAAACACACACGCACACACACACACACATGCACACGTACACGCACACACACACACACACACACGCACGCACACGCACACGCACGCACACACACACACACACACACACACACACACACACACACACACACACACACACACACACACTTCACACACTCACACACCACACACACACACACACACACACACACACAACACACACACACACACACCAATGCACGCACGCACTCTTCCATACACGAGCACATAAATATACTGAGCACCAAGAAATAGTTCACGCAAGCTTATACGCACGCAAACTCACTCAAATCGCGAAAGTTTATAGACCGAAACAGTTTCGAAGGAGAGAAAATGGTCTGAAAATGATTGCTCGTTAGATAGTTTTACCGATATAAGACCTGCGATTTCGGTAGTGAATCAGCTGATAGGGTCATTGCCTGTGTCTTTGATCTAAGTCAGTGGTTCCTAATCTTTCTTTTCTATTCCTAGCCGACTAGTTTATAATGATCTGCTGGGCTACGTTTAATGTCTTGTCATCTTTTCTGACTCAGTTATTACTTGTTACAAATAGTGTCATATTGCCGTATAGGTAAAAAAAAAAAAAGAAAAAAAAAACACATGGTAAGATTCAAATTTATCGGTATGTGAGAGATGATAATTTGCAGGTACTGTGAGTGAGACAGAATCCAGTTTGATTTAAACTCATGATTTCAATACTACTACATCCCCTCCCCCCCCCTAGGAAAGTAACCCATAGTCCCTAGGTTGGGATCTGTGGTTTATTTGTTTATTCACATACATATAATCCATTTATTCTGGTAATTCCCAATTAATGTTATGTTTTCATTTATATCACATTCCATTCAATTTCATAAGGAAGTTCTTTACATATCAGTAAAAAAAAAATTCTTTCACACACACACACACACGCACACGCACAGAACGCACAGCACACGGAACACGACACGCACGCACACACACACACACACACACACACACACACACACACGCACACACACACACACACACACACACACAACACACACACACACACACACACACACACACACACACACACACACACACACACACACACACACAACACACAGACAAACAAACAAACAACAAAATCTTCAGCCAAACACACACACACACCACACACATATATAATCCATTTATTCTGGTAATTCCCAATAAATATTTTTCATTACATCACATTTCATTCAATTTCAGAAGTTTCTTTACATATCACTATTTTTTTCTTCCCTATTTATCTATATATTTTCGTATCATTATCTTTCATTTCTATTTTCTTATATCATTATCATTATTAATCATTTATTCCTTTCTATTTATATTTTACTCTTTTTTTTTTTCCTATTTATCTATATATTTTTCGTATCATATCTTTCATTTCTCAATCTTTTATATCATTATATATTCATTATTGACCATTCACTCCTTTCTATGTATATAAACTTTTTTTATATTTCGTATCATTATCTTTCATTTCTATTCTTATATCATTATATATCATTATTTTGACCATTTCACTCCTTTCTATTTATATAAAACTTTTTATATTTCGTATCATTATCTTTAATTTCTATTTTTTTTTCATTATATTCACTATTGACCCATTCACTCCTTTCTATTTATATAAACATTTTTTCCCGAGATAATATTCGCGAGCGGGTACGAAAAGCCACAATTTCGTTGTCTGTGTTGAATCTCTTTTAGGGTCTGCGGGCTGGAATGGGAACATACGGGGCTTGGAATGGGAATTCTCACTGATTCTTTAAAGGAAATGGGAAGAAAAATGGAGGGTTTTGGGGTGAGAGAAAGGGAGGAGGGGAGGGAGGGGAAAGGGAGGGAAAGGGAGGGGGAGGAGAGGAGAAAGGGGGAAAGGGGAGGGAGAGGAGGGAAGGAGGTGGGAAGGAAGGGGAAAGGGAGGGGGAGGGTAAGAAGGATGAAAGAGGGAGAGGGGAGGAGGGTAAAGAGGGGAGAGAGGGAGCATGAAAGAGGGGAGAGGGAGGGAGGGAGGAGGAAAAAGAGGGAAAGGGGAGGGAGAGGATACCTTTCCCTTGCATGTGGCACCTGGTCGAAGGCGGTTAGCACGCCCATAGGCTGGTACACACGTGTGCATTACCTACACACGCACACCTTCATTCACGTAAGTCGATTCACATTTATATATACACGTTCACGAGGGGAGGAATGAAAGAGGAAGGGAGAGGGAGGGGAAGGATGGAGAGAGGGATAGAAGACGACGGAGGGAGGGAGGCGAGGAGGGACGGAAGGAGGAGGGAGGGAGGGAGGGAGGGAGGGAGGGAGGGAGCCGGGGAGAGAGAGAGAGAGAGGCGAGGGGAGAGGAGAGGGAGGGAGAGAGAGAGAGAGAGAGCAGAGAGAGAGAGAGAGAGCAGAGAGAGAGGAGAGAGAGAGAGAGAGAAGAGAGAGAGAGAGAGAGAGCGAGAGCGATTGGAGAGACAAGAACGAGAGAGAGAAAGGAGGAAAGAGAGAAAAAATACACACATACAGACAAAGAAGAGAAGAAGACGAGAGAACTACACAACCCCTACCAAACCCCCACCCTTCATTTCACCACTACCCTCCACACAACCCTCCCGCCCCTCCCCTCCTTCCTCCACCTCCCCGCACTCCCTACACCCCCCTCATTCACCAGTGATAAGGGATGAGGAACTGCGAGTCTTAAAGAATCCTTCGCTGCAGATCAATGCGCTAGCGGAGGTCTACGACCCCTCACATCGAGCAGCGTAGCTATCCGCGTCTCCCCTCCCTTCGCCACACCCGGCGCAACTCCCCTTCTCCTACCGGTCACCACCCTGTCACCCCCACGCTCCATATACCACCCGCCTAATCAACCTCACAACCCCCACACCACCCACCACCAACAACACACTCAACCACGGCTACAGACACTTCACACCACCGGACAGTCGATACAGACTAGGCCTCACGGGCTTGGTGGCCAAACAACCCCCTGCGCACACTACGTAGCCGGAGTCCGCCGCCGAGATGGTCGGGTGCCCTGGAGTTGCAGCGTCGGCACTGATTTGTAGAACAGGATATAGAAACCAGAGGAAAACTCGCCTCTCTCGTCAGAACGTTGTTCTTTTTCAAGGCTGAGTGGCTGGAGCGTAACGCCCTTCGCTGTGTATCGCCCGGTCTCCTCTCCTCTCGTTTGGTCTATCCGCCCTGGAAGGCGAACCCACGGCTTCCTCAGCGAATGTGTCGCCGCGCTCGCTGCCCGGGCAGGTGTGCGCGGATCCTTTCAGCGACGACCTCCTCTTGTCGCCGTCTGCGTCTGCGCTTCATCGAATACAGTGATTCGTGCGCGTGGATTATGCACTGAGTCTCGATATGACGCGGAGAGTCGTGTTGATTGCTGCAGTGGATTCTATGCCTTTTCACCTGCGTCAGTCGTAGTTTTATTTCGGTGCATGGTGAGTGTGACTTTGAGAGGGGACTCCGATATCCTGTCCAATCCTACCGTGTGTCTCCCTTTCTTCCACCTAGTGGACGCATTCATGTCCCATGCGTCTTCTGTTTATATCTTTTTCTTTTGTAAGGCAGGATGAGGGAGGGAGTCTGGTGTGTGTGGATTAGATATTCTCATGCTTTCGCACCCGATTATTTTGGAGTGATGTGGCGCACGAGTTCTAGAGAATCGAGGCCACCTTGGGGGTCGGTATTAGTATCGTTGGCGATCTATGTTTGGTGAATGCGCGAGGTTTGGGTCTTTCGTCGGGTTGTAATTAGATGTTGGTTAAACGAGGTTGTGGTGTGTTGGTTATAAGTATTTAGACTGTTGGGGAGAGGGGCCATCTGTTCTCCGATTGCGGCGTTGTTGTGTATAGTTACTTTAGAGCGATTGGAGAGAGAGGGAGAAAGAGAGATTTCTGTTTCGGGCTGGATTGCGCACTCGCGCGATTGGGGGTGGTGGTGGTGCGTGATTAGAGCCGGTGAGGTTTAATGTGGTTTTTCATGGGATTTTTCATGAACTCTGGCCGCATTTATGCAAGTCTCGGGATGGGGGGCTCGGGGTGATTAGAGGCGCGTGCGTGGGCTGGTATAGAATGGCGATTGAAGGGGATGGGGGTGGGGTGATTTCAGAGGGCGCATTGCAATTGTGGCGTGGTATTCAACAGTTATCATGGCTGATTGGGGTCCGTGTGGGGAGACTTTCCAGGGGAGGTTGGTTGGGGCCGCTTCCGCGCCATTCACGCATGCGTCGATTTCGCGGGAGAGGCTGTCGTTGTACTCTCAGTGCGCGAAGGTTCGTGGTTGGATTATCAGTAGCAGTCAACGGCAGCATATTGGCGGAGGGGCGCGGCTTTGCGCATCTTGCGGTGGCCGAATATCGGCGTGGTTGGGCGTTGGATTACCGCTCCCAGATTGGCCGATTGGGTGGGAGGCACACATGGGGGGTGATTAGAGGGGCGAGGGTTTGGGGTGGATTAGACCCGGCGAATTGGGGGGAAGGGGGAGGTTGGGTTGGGAGGGGTGTTTGGGGGTGATTGGACCAGGCTCTGGGGAAGGGGGGAGGGAGATTGGGGTGTATTAAACTGTGGGAGAAAGAGATTGGGGTGATTAGACGGGGATTGAAGAGATGTTGGGTCCGCCCGTTGGCGGATCCACGGCGACTGTTGGAGAAAGGGATTGAGTTGGATCAGAGGGTGATTAGGGGTTTGATTTGAGGGTAATTGTGACCTGTGAGGGAGAGGGACAGACTGGGCTGGATTAGAGGGTGATTGGCGATGTGAGTGTCTTGATTAGAGGGTGATTGGGTGGTAGAGCGTCTCTGTGCTGGATCCACGAAGCCTGAAACGGATTGGGTCGGATTAGGGGATGATTGAGGATATGAGTGTCATGATTAGGAGGGATTGGCCGGAAGGTGTCGCGCTGTTTTATCTATAGTAATCAGAGAGAAAAAAAGGTGATTAGAGTGATTATGGGTGATTGGAAGAAGAAAGTAAACTTGTCCTTGTGATTGGGAGATGAATACCTTAGCTTATGAATGATTAGAAAGAAAGCAATCCTATTCAAGATAGAAATGTGTAACTTTTAAAATCCATTATCTCTATCCTTTTTACACACTCTCAATCTCTACTATCTAACTTATTCTAATCACCATCTCTCTTCAACTCAATCTCGCATCTCTGCTCATACAAGATCCGCTTCTTCAAATCTTCGGGCTTTCTCTCTCGTTCTTGTTTCCACTCACTTGTCACGATTTTCAGGTGTCTACAGGCATTATATATAACTCTCTAGACTAGCTTTGAATACCATTCGCACGCAGACTTACCAGTATAGCTCTGCGCGCTCGAAAGTGGATTCGCGTTCATGTTCCTCTTGATAAACAATGTACGAGGACACTCATCTACGTACGCACATACTTGTGTATATATTCATATACTATTACCCGTCCTATTACTACTAACTAGCAAGTCTCTCAGTATTAGTAATCACGCAGTAGGGAAATATCACTCACTATCATTCCTATCTTCCCTACTATCTCTTACTATACCGTCTCGTAGCTTTCTTATACTATTTATATTTTAATTTATTATATCTCTTCATTTATATATATTAATTTATTTATATATTATTTTATATATATTATATATATATACTAATTTTATTACTTATAATATATATATTTATAATATAGAGGAGAGAGAGAGAGAGAGAGAGAGAGAGAGAGAGAGAGAGAGAGAGAGAGAGAGAGAGAGAGAGAGAGAGAGAGAGAGAGAGAGAGAGTGAGAGAGAGATTGAGAGAGAGATAGAGAGAGAGAGAGAGAGGAGAAGAGAGAGAGAGAAGAGGAGAGTGTGAGAGAGAGAGAGAGAGAGAGAGAGAGAGGGTGGAAGAGAGAGATTGAAAAAGAGATGAATAGATAAAAATATAAAGATAACCTGAGGGGTATCTGATTTGGGATTTGTTCTGCTCTTTCCATACATACCGAGTGCCGACGGGGAGTGTGTGTAAAACTTCGCTATCCTTACTCATGTATGAGTAGGTAGGTAATGTCTATGGACGCTAGTTAGCTCCTAGTTGCACACTCCTTTTGAGTGGGTCGTGGAGGTGGGGGAGGTGAAGGAGAGAGAGAAAGAGAAAGAGAAAGAGAGAGAGAGAAAGAGAGAGAAAGAGAGAAGAGAGAGAGAGAGAGAGAGAGAGAGAGAGAGAGAGAGAGAGAGAGAGAGAGAGAGAGAGAGAGAGAGAGAGAGAGAGGAGGGGGGGAGGAAGAGCAGAGCAAAGACAGAAAGAAATCACAAATCTCTTTAAGTTGCACACCCTTTGAAGTCACAGAGTTTTCATATGCGCATTTAAAACATTCTTTTTCATACGTATAAACACGTAAAAAAAAAAAAGGTAAAAATAAAAAAAAAAATTGACAAAGATTTTAGAAAAGAAAAAGAGAAAGACAAAATAAGATTAAACAATAACATTCTCAAACGTCGCTTCACAGTTAAAAACAAACTTTCAAACGTCCTTCCGACAAATACAAACAAACAAACAAGCAAATGAACCTGATTATAGAGGAAATTATTACCCCCAAAAAAGGGTATTTGGCAACGAGGTCCAGCGATTAATGTCTCCGATTAAACAGATTGCAAAAGTTCAGCAAGACCCATTGAGGTCGAGGCTGAGGGTCTGTCGGAGGTGCGGCGGCCGGAAGTGCGGGAGAAATTAGAGGCATAAGGAAAATGACGATAAAGATGGGGAAGAAAGAGAGAGAAAGAGAGAGAGAGAGAGACAGAGACAGAGACAGAGAGAGAGAAGGGGAGGAAGAGAGAGAGAGAGAGAGAAAGGAAGAGGATAACATACTGTATAGCATATTGCATCATGCAGACTCATGGACCACGTGGACACATTCTATTAGTCCGAACCACATGAGCGCCATACCCTGCCTGTGCCCCCTTGTACCCAAGCCACGCTCTCGTTGCTTCGATGGGAGTGTGGATGGGCACAAGCGGGCACAAGCAGGGCATGGCGCCCATGTGGTTTGGACTAATAGCATGTGCCCGTATAGTCGTGAGTTTGCCATGTAATATACTTGCGAATCACAGGGGGGGAATCCTCAGATAGAGAGAAATCAAGAACAATTGAATTTGTTGTAGTTGAAACAATAACAATCTCTAAAACGAGAGAATGAATTAATGAACGATATTTCCTGTTTGTAACTGGAAGCCATCTTCCCACATCCTTTCACAGGACTATGACCTCAGGTCAAGCTTTAGTGACAGAGTGAAAGTGTTGCCACTTCCTACTACCGTAAATAATTTTAATTTTACATTGTTATCACTTTCGACCAGGAAAATCATTATCTTATACGGCTTAACACATTTGTGGGGAAAGAAGGATGAAAAAGAAAGATTGACCCATAATGTGTACTTATATGGTTTTGGAGACATCTTATTGTCATATCGATCGTAATGTAATCATTTGGAGAGCGGATTTCGATGTAGTACCGTATTGTCAAAGGAACGCCAAAGACCCCACTGCTGCCAGCTATCAAAGGTGTTAACTCTTCTATATTAAACACTGGTGGGACAAGTGTATATACTACTTATACGGCTTAACTCCATATTAATAAGAGTTTACACACGAGTAGAAATAAACACGATATGAGTGGGACTGGCCAGTGCTGGATGGTCTCCGCAGCCAGCGAACCCTGGCGAGGTGAGGCTGTGGACACTAGTGGAGAGGTTGGATCGCTATCTGACCTTATGAAGGGTGTCTGTCTGAGTGTGTCCTCGGGTCAGTTCAGTTCACTTACAGGTCATAGTCCTGTGAATATATGTGGGATGATGGCTTCCAGTTACAAACAGGAAATAACGTTCATTAATAAATTCCTCCATTCTCTCGTTTTTAGAGATTTTTATTGTTTCAACTAAAACGAATTCAACTGTTCTTGATTTTCTCTAACTGGGATCTTCGCCTTGTGATTCGCAAGCATATGCATGCAAACTCACCGACCATGCGGGCACACGCTATTAGTCCAAACCACGTGGGCGCCATACCCTGCTTGTGCCTGCTTGTGCCCAATATACTTATACATATATGTATGTCTATACATAAGTGAATAATGGCGATAGTTAGCTGCGACGATCACATTACAGCAATAAAATTTCCCTGTTCAGATGACCTCTTTTCTCTCTCTCTCTCTCTCCTCTCCCTCTCCTCTCTCTCTCTCTTTTCTCTCCCTCCCTCTTTTCTTCCTCTTCCCCTTCCGTCCGCGTGGCCGAGGTCCTAATAATTCGCGAGAGAAGATTGCATTTCCTCGGCGACTTTGGCGATCCGGACGTCGGGTCATTTCACCGCGGTTCCTCTCGGGGCGTCGGCTAATCTCACCGGGATTCTCACGGTGGGAGGAATAGCCTTGATTTTTGTTGTGTATGTATACTTTGTTGTGTGTTTTGTTTGTTTGTTTGGTTGGTGGATTTATGAGGAGTATTTTTTTTTTTTCGTTTTTGTTTGTTTTTTTGTTACGTGGATCTTTATTTGAATTTATTTAGATTCGTTTTTGGATGGTGATTTATTATGTTTTTTTTTATTTCTTTATTATTATTTTTTTTCATTTCTTTATTTTTTTTTTCCTAATCTTTTATATCAGATAAATTTAACGCAACCTTTTCTCCATAATCGATAATAGACAAAAAAAAAAAAAAAAAAAAAAAAAAAAAAAAAAAAAATACATTCCCGTTTTCTCTTCTTTTTTACGAAATCGGATGAATTTATCGTCTCTTGTTTCCCTTTTTTTTTTTTTTTTTTTGTCCTGAGTCAGATAAGCTCAGTCTTTCTCTCTGTTTTTATCTAAAGATAATAAATTCCCCTTTCTTGTTTTATCTTTTTTTATCAACGTCGGAAAAAAATGTTATTTATCCTAAAACGTTTTTTTTTTTTTCTTTCTTCCTTTCTTTCTTTCTTTCTTTCAATGTTTGGTAAATTCCCCGTTTTTTCCTGTCCATA
>NW_020869223.1:16955-29455 GCF_003789085.1 Penaeus vannamei
CTCTCTCTCTCTTTCTCTTTTTTATTACCATCTTTCATTCATTCCCTCTCTCCTCCTCCCCAACTCCCATCAATCCATCATCTCCAATCTTTATCCATACGTTTCTCTCGAAAAAATCCTTATCTATCCTCCTCTCTCTCCTCCCTCTTTTTCGTTCCTATAACACCCATCTTTCATTCATGTCATCTCTTCTCTTCTCCACTTCCCCCATATTCCATTCATGCAGTTCATCGCATTGCAACACAACAATATCAGTTAACATGTTGAGAAAGAAAGATAAAAAAAAAAAACGTAATTATTTTTGGCCGCTCGTCCTTGCCCAGACACGTATTAGCGATTGGAGAGCTCGCTTGCCCAGTTCTCTCCTGCCCAGACAGACAAGACAGACAGACGGACGGACAGACAGACAGCAGACAGACAGAACAGGGACAGACAGACAGACAGGACAGGCCAGGCCGGCAGGCAGGCCAGACAGAACAGACAGACAGACAGACGGATTCTCCCCTGGAAGTGGCCCAAAAGAGCTGATGGAAGTTTTGTGTGTTGGATTTATTTTGAGGAAAAAGTCTTTGTGAACTGCGAATGTGAAGATGAGAAAATCAATGGCTTTCTCTCTCTCTCTCTCTCTCTCTCTCTCTCTCTCTCTCTCCCCCCTCCTTCCCTACCTCCCCTCTCTCTCTCCTCTCTCTCTTCTCTCTCTTCTCCCCCTCCTTCCCTACCTCCCTCTCTCTCCTCTCTCCTCTCTCTCTCTCTCTTCTCTCTCTTCTCTCTCTCTCTCTCTCTCTCTCTCTCTCTCTCCCTTCTCCCTCTCCCTCTCTCCTCTCTCTCTCCCCCCCCTCCCTCCCTCCCTCCTCCCTCCTCCCTCCTCCTTCCTTCCTTCCTCCTTCTTCCCTCCTTCCCTCCCTCCCTACCCTTCCCCTCCCTCCCCATCATCCCTCCCCCCCCCCCCATTTCTTTTACATACGGCGCAAGCACACAGACAATAAGAGTGCTTGTTAGACATTTTGTTTCCATGAGTAGTTTCATTATGATTGGTTTCTGAAAAGCGATATGAGGATCTCTTGTGATAAGCAATGATTATGCACGCACCACACGCACGCAGATGCTTACAATATACGCCTCATATATGTATATAATGTGTGCGTGTGTGTGTGTGTGTGTGTGTGTGGTGTGTGTGTGTGTGTGTGTGTGTGTGTGTGTGTGTGTGTGTGTGAGAGAGAGAGAGAGAACGTGAAAACAGAAGAGGAGAGAGAGATTTTCCTTCCTCCTCATTCTTCTTTCATTATTCATCACTTCATTTACTACTTTTTTTCTCAATTTCTTCCTTCTCCTTCATCTTCTTTTTCTCTTCCTTTTCTTTTGTCTGTTTTTCTTACTCGCTTTTGCTTTGATCTCCTATTTTTAAAACATATTTTCCACTTTCCGATTTTCAGTCTTTTGCTCCTGTTATCATCTCTCGACCCCCCCCCCCTCCTCTCCTACTTTCTAACGTTTACAATCGATCCAGCTGAGTGACTGAATCCTCTCTCTCTCTCTCTCTCATCTCTCTCTCCTCTCTTCTCTCTTCCTCTCTCTCTCTCTCTCGCTCTCTCTCTCTCTCTCTCTCTCTCTCCCCCCCCTCTCTCTCTATCTCTCTCTCTTCTCTCACTGTCTGTCTGTCTCTCTCTTCTCCTTTCTCTCTCTCTCTCTCCTCTTCCTCTCTCCTCCCTCTCTCCTCTCTCTCTCTCTCTCCTCTCTCTCTCTCTTCTCTCTCTCTCTCTCTCCTCTATCTCTCTCTCTCTCTCTCTCTCTCTCTTCTCTCTCTCTCTCTCTCTCGATCTCTCTCTCTCTCTCTCTTCTCTCTTTCTCTTCTCTCTCTCTCTCTCTCTCTCTCTCTCTCTCTCTTCTCTCTCTCTCTCTCTCTCTCTCTCTCCTCTCTCTCTCTCTCTCTCTCTCTCTCTCTCTCTCTCTCCTCCCCCCTCTCTTCTTCTCTTCCTCCTCTCTTCTCTCTCTCTCTCTCCTCTCTCTCTCTCTCTCTCTCTCCTCTCTCTCTCTCCTCCTCTCTCTCTCTCTCTCTCTCTCTTCTCTCCTCTCTCCCTCTCCCTCCCCCCTCTCTCCCTCCCTCTCTCTCTCTCTCTCTCTCTCTCTCTCTCATTCTTTTTTATCCCTCTCTAGGTCAGACATCTTACATAACAGGCGTTGCATTTGAAGATTCCACGTGTCTACACACACACACACACACACACACACACACACAACACACACACACACACACACACCACACACACACACACACACACACACACACACACACACACACACACACACACACGCACACACGCACACAACACGTTACATGTTACATACATATATGTGAGTGTATATGTAAGCATCTACGTGCGTGTGAGTGCGTGCATAATCATTGCTTATCACAAGACATCCTCATATCGCTTTTCAGAAAACCAACATCATAATGAAACTCATGGAAACTTTACCGAGAGACCAAGGAAGCAGACGACCCCCTCCCCCGCCCCCCCCCACGCAGACATACCCGCAAGCAAGCGGCCAGAGAGTGTGCGAATTAATGTCAGAAACCGGACCGGATGTAAACAAAGAAAAAACATTCGGTGAACAAAGAAAGTTTGATTTAAGACCGGGGATTTGATTGGCGTTCGAGAGGCCGTGAAGGGGGGGGGTGGAGATGGAAGTGGAGGAGATAGAAGTGGGAAGGGGAGAAAGAGAGGGAGGGAGGGAGGGAAAGAGAGAGGGAGAGATTGGGGAGAAAGAAAGACAGACAGAGAGAAAGACTGACAGACAGACAAACAAACCACGGAGCATGAGTAACGTTTGATATAGAGCCTATCAAAATATATAGACAATCAGATTAAATCATGAAGTGAAATGAATTGAAGGGAAAGACTGACGTTTTGAGAGACAATGGAATAACGTAAAAGAATTAACGCTTGGAAACGTCACAGCAATTGATTGAATGCTAAATTGAGGAAGACATTGATCTGAACAACTGTCGGCCCCTATCTGGTTATCTGAATGTCAAAGGCAAACGAAATATAAGAGAGAGGGAGAGAGAGGGAAGGAGGGAAGGAGGAGAGAGAGGGAAAGGAGGAGAGGGAGGGAGGGGGGGAGAGAGAGAGGGAGGATGAGAAGAGAGAAGGAGGGAGAGTGGGAGGGAGGAGAGAGGAGAGAGAGAGGAGGAAAGAAAGAGTGAGGAGGGAGGAGAGAGAGAGAGAGGGAAGAGAGGGAGAGAGAGAGAGAGAGAGAGAGAGCAGAGAGAGAGAGAGAGAGAGAGAGAGAGAAGAGAGAGAGAGAGAGGAGGAGAGAGAGAGAGAGAGAGAGTAGAGAGAGAGAGAGGAGAGAGGAGAGAAAGAGAAGAGAGAGAGAGAGAGAAGAGAAAAGGGAGAGAGAAGGGCGAGAGAGGAGATAGAAGGGAGAGAGAAAGAGAGAGAGTCAGAGAAGAAGAGGAGGTAGCTGAGGAGAAGAGAGAAGAGAGAGAAGAAGAGAAGAAAGAAAGGGAGAGGGAGAGAAGAGAAAGGGAAGAGAGAGAGAGAGAGAGAGAGGAAAGCAAGAAAAGAGAAAGAGGAGAGTTGAGGAGAGAGAGAGAGAGAGAGCTCTCAACCATCATTTTTGCTCAGATTTCTTCCACACAGGAGCCTGAAATTCCCCGCATGAGATTGCAATGAAAAATTAATCCTTCATTGATTTTCATGACGTAATATCGGTGATGGTGGTGATTGCAGTTGTGGTGACGATGAAAGTGATGATTGTCATGGTGCAAGTGACTTGTTTTTTTTTACAGATTTTTTTTTTTTTTTTTTTTTTTTTTTGATGATGAGAAACGTGGATTTAGTACTGATGATAGGATTATGGTGGTGATAGTGATGATGGTTGGAGTTAGTGGTCATGGTGGTGATGAAGATGATAAAAGTGGTGATGGTGGTGATGAAGATGATAAAAGATGATGATGGATGGTGATGAAGATAAAAGTGGTGATGATGGTGATGAAGATGATAAAAGTGGTGAAGATGAAGATTAAAAGTGGTGATGATGGTATGAGATGATAAAAGTGGTGATGATGGTGAATGAAGATAAAAGGGTGATGATGGTGATGAAGATGATAAAAGTGGTGATGATGGTGATGAGATAAAAGTGTGATGATGGTGATGAGATGAAGGTGATGATGGTGATGAAGATGATAAAAATGATGGTGATGAAGATGAAAAATGATGATGATGGTGATGAAGATGATAAAATGGTGTGATGGGATGAGTGGTGATGGTGATGAAGATGATAAAAGTGGTGATGATGGTGATGAAGATGATAAAAGTGGTAATGATGGTGATGAAGATGATAAAAAATGAGTGATGGAAATGAAAATGGTGATATGAGATGATAAAAGTGGTGATGATGGTGATGAAGATGATAAAGTGGGAATGATGGGTGATGAAGATGATAAAAGTGGTGATGATGGTGAAGATGATAAAAGATGGTGATGATGGTGATGAAGATGATAAAAGTGGATGATGGTGATGAAAAAGAGTTGATGATTGGATGATGAAGATGATAAAAGTGGTGATGATGGTGATGAAAGTGGTGATGATAAAATGATGATGGTGATGAAATAAAATGGTGATGAAGATGATAGTGTGATGTGTGATGAAGATGATAGATGGTGATGAAGATGATGTGATGATGATGGTGATGAAGATGATAAAAGTGGTGATGATGGTGATGATAAAAGTGGTGATGGTGATGAAGATGATAATAATGATGGTGATGATGATAAAAGTGATGATGGTGATGAAGATGATAAAAGTGGTGATGATGGTGAAGATGATAAAAGTGGTGTGATGATGTGATGAAGATGATAAAAGTGGTGATTGGTGATGATAAAAGTGGTGATGAGTGTTGGGATGAGATGATAAAAGTGGTGATGATGGGTGATGAAGAATGATAAAAGTGGTGATGATGGTGATGAGATGATAAAAGGGTGTGATGGTGATGAAGATGATAAAGTGGATGATGGTGATAAAAGTGATGATGGTGATGAGATGATAAAAGTGGTGATGAGGTGATGAAGATGATAAAAGTGATGATGGTGATGAAGATGATAAAAGTGGTGATGATGGTGATGAAGATGATAAAAGTGGTGATGATGGTGATGATGATAAAAGTGGTGATGGTGATGATGATAAAAGTGGTGATGATGGTGATGAAGATAAAAGTGTGATGGTGATGAAGATGATGATAAAAGTGGTGATGGTGATGAAGATGATAAAAGTGGTGATGATGGTGATGAAGATGATAAAAGTGGTGATGATGGTGATGAAGATGATAAAAGTGGTGATGATGGTGATGAAGATGATGATGGTGATGAAGATGATGTGGTGATGATGGTGATGGATGATGAAGTGATGTAAAAGTGGTGATGATGGTGATGAAGATGATAAAAGCCATGGGATGAGATGATAACAGCAATAACAATTATAACAGGATTACTAAAACGCACTCGTCACTATCTCCGTATTTCCCTTACCATCATTATTCTATCAAAATTTCCATCTTTTCTCCTTTATCATTTATTTCTCCTCTTCCTATTCCTCGGATTCCGAACTGATATTTTGTTCTCGAAGGCTCCAGCTCATAAACTTATATATTAAAAGATTTCTTTCGCATTTGAACGGATATGAAAAAAGTCATTCCGAAGCCAGTTTGAAGCCGTGCGAACACATAAAAGTTGTGATGAAGGTCGGGATGTTGTTTGATGATCTTTTCTATGTTTCTGTTTTTTTTTCTATTTCTTTTCTGTTTTCTCGACTATTCCCCTGTCAATTTGATTCGCATTAATTCACACACACACGCACTCACACACACACACACACACACACACACACACACAAATCTGCATATATGTATACACACACACACACACACACACACACACACACACACACACATATATATTATATAATATATATATATATATATATATATTATATATATATATATATATATATATATATATATATATATATAATATATATAAAATATATAATATATATATACATATTGTAAGGTTCGTGTTACCCTTATCCTTAAACTCTCGTATCTATGCTCATGCTTAGATGCTCTCATCCCTTGCCTATAGACCTCTTAGCACCTTACAACTATACAAACACCCCAACTATTAACTCTCCTTGAGCTGCCGCCACAATCGCATTCAATTACTTTACTTAATTACACGAGTTTACCCAAGCACACCCGCCACGAGCTATGTCAACACCCGGCACCCGACGACCCGGCATCCCGCAGGCACTCCCGTGACATCTCTTTGCTCTCACACTCGCGCACATTCCTGCTCTTTCTTAAGCCTCCCGATGGTAATGCAACCCCTTGCCAGTATCCAGACAAGCCTGTATAAGAGAGGGTCGTCTGCGAGCGACAGATACACAGCCCGAAGCTACTTTCCGCCAGCTGTATCTCTCCTGTCAAATAAACCTGCTGGAAGTTACTAAGACGTCTGCTGGTCCTTCATCGCTTCCAAGAATGCCTGTTCTTGCCAGACTTGATTGTCTTCACTCTGCTTGTGCTTCCGGCCACGTTACACACACACACACACACGTATGTGTGTGTGTGTATATATATATAATATATATATATATATATATATATATATATATATATATAATATATATATATACACACACAACACACACACACACACACATATATATATATATATATATATATATATATATAATATATATATATATATATTATATACATACATACACACACACACATCATTCAGAGTAACACCGATGGGGGCGCATAGCTGCATCCACCCTTTACCTCCATCCACGGTTGTCTCGCACGGAGAACCTGGTGGGCAGCATCAACCCGTTGGAAGCAATCCAGGTGGCTGTATAGCCTGAGATGGTGATCACGGATTGTGCAAGTAACAGGTCCTGTGCCAGTCTCATGGTGCAACCGTTGGTTGGACACGTGGTCCCGCCGGCAGTACCCCATGATCGGGCAAGGACCTATTAGAAAAGGCTTCAAGACAAGACTCCCAAGCATAGGATGATGTCCTGTTTTCACTCCCATATAAAAAACTGGCATTATCAGGGCCTTGAAAGCACGTAGCTTGGTTTCTGCACAGGTCCGCCATCTCCAATTACTCTTGTCGAGAGAGTTCATGCCCCCTGCTGCTAGGCCAATCCGTCTGCTGACTTCCTGGTCTGACAGCCCTGAGTTACGAACTACACCACCAAGGTATGTAATGTATTCTATGACTTCAGTGTCCTCGCTGCAAGCACGTACTGACTGAAAAGGTTCTCCTAGCAAGTTGCCAAAATCTTGGTCTTTGTCCAAGCGACCTCTAAATTTAGGGGCTTTGCTTCATTGCTAAATGCATCCAGAGCCACTAGGGTTTCCAAAGACTCAAATAGAATAGCAATATCATCAGCAGGCTAAAGCAGCCCACACGCGGGCGCTTACAATGACTCAAAGCGCCTCAGAAAGATGTGGGCGAGAACCTTGTCTGGTACACTGAGCAGTGTGATGCCTCGCTGATTACTGCAGTCCCATCGGCCCCCCTTCCCCTTCAGAGAGGATGACCACCCCGTTAACAGGTCAGGGGGAACGGTACCGGACCGCCAGATGGCAGCCAGGACAGCATGCAACCCCGCGCCATGGGTACACCACCAGCTCTTAACAGTTCGCTGGTATGCCGCAAATACCCGTTGCTTTGCCACTCTTCAGCTTGGAGATCGCCCTCCCAACTTCAGTTAGGGAGGGTGGGTCCTCACTGATGGGTGGGTCCGGCAACGGAATCTCGGCAAACCCCGCATCAAGTGGTGGATCAACTACACCACACACACACACACACACACACACACACACACACACACACACACACACACACACACACACACACATATAACATATATATTTAAACATATATAAACATATATATATATATATATATATATATATATATATATATATATATATATATATATATATAATATATATATATATATATGTATGAATGTATATGCATTTCATTAACATCTTAATTTCCTTAAAAAAAAAAAAAAAAAAAAAGTGTGTCCAATTCCCTTTGACATGATCAAGACAGATTCCTCCTTTTTGTCTCAAGTTGCATTGCAATTACCCTCCTCTTGCCCTTACCATGAAAAATTAGATTAACAAAGCACTGACATGTTAACGTGAATGACATGACTCCTATGAAGAAGATAGAAAGGGGGAGGATAAGAAGGCCAAAACAATAAAAAATAAGAACAACAATAAAAAAAAAAAAAATAAAAATAATAATAATAACTTACCTGTCGAGAGGAAGAACCCAAGCCAAAGCCCTGGCCGGACGAGCGCATTCGGACGAACGGCGGACCTGAGCATCCTATTTTCTCTTTCATTCGCGAAGGTGTCGCCGTCCCTTGTCATGATCCCTAGCAGATGACTTAGGTTTGGCACTAATTAATATCTCTCAACGACGCTCGCTGATTTTCTTTTGTTTTTGAGAATTGACTGAGAGATCAGTAGGTGTTTTTTATGCCGCGAGGAAGTCGAATTGTCATAGTTGCTTTTTTCTTTCATTTTTAGACATTTCAGAATCGTTTTTTTTCTCTTTCTTTTCCTTCTGATCTGTTTTTCTTCTCGTATTTTCACTTTTAATCACTGCGTTTATTTTTTTTTTTTTTTTTTTTTTTTTTGCTCTAGGCTGCTACACCGTATCTGAAAAATGGAAAATAAATGTTAGTTGGATATTAGCAAATTTTATATATATGTATATTTGTTTGTAAGGATTATGTGTATATGTATGTATGTATGTATGTATCTCTCTCTGTCTGTCTGTCTGTCTGTCTGTCTCTCTCTCTCTCTCTCTCTCTCTCTCTCTCTCTCTCTCTCTCTCTCTCTATATATATATATATATATATATATATATATATATATATATATATATAAACGTATATATGTATATGTGTGTGTGTGAATATAAGACACACACACACACCACACACACACACACACACACACACACACACACACACACACACACACACACACACACACACACACACACACACACACACACACACACACGCACGCACACACACACACACATATATATATATATATAATACTTATATTTACATAACATATACATAAATACACATACATCCGGATATATATATATATATATATATATATATATATATATATATATATATATATATATTATATATATATATATATATATATATATATATATATTCCCCGTACGTGTACAACAAATATATCAGGGAAATCTGGGACGAAAAGGACATCATGGAAGAAAAATGTCACGACTGCATAATGCTCCGTGATATTGGAAAAATTTCCCATTCATGCCAAGCGGCCTTCGATTTATGAATCATATTGTAAGCACCATTTACGATCAAGTCAGCGATGTGTATGGCGAAAGTTCTCCCATATTAGCTGAGGCTGACGGATGGGAAGCGATATATACGGGCGTGTTATGTTTGTCCGTTTTATGGGTTGGCTGTTGTATGGGCGGCGGTGGCGGTTCCGGTCGGTCTTTGGCTCTCTATGTTGGTGGTATTTGTAAAAGATTTTTTTTTTCTGTCTGTTCGAATGTCTGTCTATCTGTCTAGTTCTTTGGGTATATATCTGTTACTGTTTGTTTCTCTATCTGTTTCTTCTGTCTGTCTCTGTCTGTCTGTCTGTCTGTCTCTCTCTCTGTCTCTCTCTCTCTTTCTCTCTTTCTCTTTCTCTCTCTCTCTCTCTCTCTCTCTCTCTCTCTCTCTCTCTCTCTCTCTCTCTCTCTCTCTCTCTCTCTCTCTCTCTCTCTCTCTCTCTCTCTCTCTCTCTCTCATTTCCTTCCTCCCTCCCACTCCCATCCACCTCATTCCATCTCTCCTTCTTCTTCCCTTTTCTCTCTCTCTCTCTCTCCTCCCATCTTCTCTCCATTTCTCTGCTTCCCCCAAACGCTGTTTGATCTGCGTTTGCGTCTCTCTCTCTCTCTCTCTCTCTCTCTCATTTCTTCCTCCCTTCCACTCCATCCACCTCATTCCACCTTCTCTCCTCTTCCCTTTTTTTTCTCTCTCTCTCTCCTCCCATCTTCTCTCCATTTTCTCTGCTTCCCCACGAACCCTGTTTGATCTGCGTTTTTGCTCCGTCAAATTTATGAAGAATGGGAAAATGCACTGACCAGTGTTTGCCGACTGACATTAACTCACTCTGTGTGTTTGTTTTCATTTTACATATATAGTGGGATTCTGTCTTGTGTAATGTATGCTGTTTTCTTTTTTTGTTTTGTTTAAGCATTGTTTTATCTCTGTTTCGGTAATTTGTTTGATACGCAGGGTGATTATATCTTTGGGTAATAATATAAATATATTTTCTTTTTGTTTGCTTATGTATATTTTGTTTCTTAATTTGTTTTTTATCGATTTTTTTTTTCAAGTGTGCTTGGTCAATTACAAAAGATCATTCCTTTCAACACAACTTTTGTCATTTGTTGTTTGTGCATTTAACTACATTTTTGTCTTTGTACTGCCCGCCCAGTCAAAACATTATTGACATGCAAATATTACATAAAGAGAAAATGAAAATGTTAGAACTGGAATGTAGGTAAAAGTAATTCTATTTGTACACGTTTTGGTAAAAAAAAAGAAAAAAAGAAAAAAAGTATGCACTTGTAATCGATTCATCACTTAATTTCCATTAACAAATCGATCTTTTTTTCTGTATATCTATGTGTAATATATGTATATAACTATATATTTTACACACAGACACACACACACATACACATACACACTCTCTCTCTCTCATATATATAATATATATATATATATATTATAATAATATATATATATATATAATATATATATATATTATATAATATATATATATATATATATATATATATATATATATATATATATATATATATATATATATATGTTGTATACATATACATGTAAAATATCAATTCTATCCTTCCTATTTTCTCTTATTATTATTTTTTTTTTCTTCTCCCCCCTTTCCTCTCTATCTTTCTCTAGCATGAATTTGGAACGTTCTCTCTCTCTCTCTTTGTCATCATACATCGCTATGTCCCCCTTGTTTCCACCTCGCTTTATCTCTCCCTTTTCATCACTCTTTCCTTTCTCTGAGCAGTTCTTGGCCATTCTCTGATCTTTACCTGCTTTTGTTCTTGCTTTATCCATATTCGCTTTAAATCCTGTCTTCGCTTTCCTTTTCAAGTCAAAGTCCTTATGATTTATTTTTTCTAAAATTTTGTTATTCCCCAGTTTCCTCTTTTTTTTATCCTTGTTTCTCTCTCCTTTCACGTCTTTTCCGATTCGTAACAGCCTCAAATCCTTCAGATGACCTGTCACAATGCATCCCTTGCAGTGGAATGAGGCTGCGCGCTCGGAGCCTTTGTCAAAGCGACTCTGCCAAACTAAGCGCGAGGGATAGAAAAGGTATTGAAATGTGGGTTTTTAGAGCGTAGAGTTTTTTTTTTGGCGAAAAGGCGGAATGCGGGGGTGAGGTGGAGGTGGAGGTGGAGGCTGAGTGCTTGGGTTTAGGACGAGTGGATTGGGAGTTGAAACGCGGAAATATTTGGGGATTTTTTCTCTTCTTTTGGCTGAATCTCAAATTGCAAGGCTTGCATTGGAGGTGGATGCGAGATATAACAGATACAATGCCTATTGCATTTGGTCAGAGTCTTGGAAATCTTGCTTGCAATTGCTTACTAAATGCACTATTCTGCTCTTGATAACTCACTGGATAACATACACACTAATGTTTTGTCTTTCTGCATAGCATCAAAGATTCTTTTTGGGGTTGTATATATCCTCAAGATATAAAAGGTATATATAGATTATAAAAGGTATATAAGGTCATCCAAGCTGACCCTCATTCTCACTCACTCTCACACTCATTCACTCACTCACTCTCTCACGGTCGCCCGCCCTAGTAGGGCATGGGGCTGGTCACTCCTGACCTGACCTCCCGCACCGCCAGTTATCCTATTTCTTGTGTCGCTATAAAACAGTGCTTGCAACTCTTAGCAAATAAAGAGAGAACAGCCACACCGTGTATCACTGACGCCACCTGTACTTCAACTACAACTATAACCAAGAGGTGTTAGTACCTCTTACATAGATAGATAGGGAGGGGGGAAAGAGAAGAGAGAGAGAGAGGGGGAGGGTAAGGGAGGAAGAGGGAGAGAGAGAGAGAGAGGGGGGATGGAGAGAAACTGAGGAAGAGAGAGAGAGAGAGGAGGAGGGGAAGAGAGAGAGAGAGAGAGAGAGAGAGAGAGAGAGAGAGAGAGAGAGAGAAGAGAGAGAGAGAGAGAGAGAGAGAGAGAGAGAGAGAGAGAGAAGAGAGAGAGAGAGAGAGAGAGAGAGAGAGAATGAAAAGGCTAGATGCTTTAAAAAAGTAAACAATTAACTTGCACACGCAAT
>NW_020869223.1:31955-39455 GCF_003789085.1 Penaeus vannamei
TCTCTGTCTGTCTGTCTTTCTCTGACTCTCTTCTCTCTCTCTCTCTGTCTGTCTGTCTGTCTCTGTCTCTCTCTCTCTCTATTCTCTGATATGTCTGTCTCTCTCTCTCTCTCTGTCTCTGCCTGTCTTGTCTGTCTCTCTCTCTCTCTTTCTCTTCTTTCTCTGACTCTCTATATTTTCTGCTGTCTGTCTGTCTGTCTCTCTCTCCTCTCTCTTTCTCTTCTCTTCTTCTCTCTCTCTTCTCTCTCTCTCTCAGTCTCTCTCAATCTCTCTCTCTCTCTCTCTCTCTCTCTCTCTCTCTCTCTCTCTCTCTGTCTCTCTCTCTCTCTGTCTGTCTATATGTCTGTCTGTGCTCTCTGTATATATATATATATATATAATATATATATATATATATATATATATATATATAATATTTATAACATATACATATATATAAGTTGAGTGCATTGATGACGACGTAAAATAGCACCTGAAGGCAGAAACGTGAACATCGGCGCGCGAACCCAGGCGAGCGGAAGCGAAATTCCCTTAAAGACACGCAAGAGGAAGAAAAGAAGAAGGAGGAGGAGGAAGAGGAGAGGAGGACAAACAAAGAGGAGCGAGAGGGGAAGGCCACAGAGAGGAGGAGGGGGAGGGGAAGAAGAAGCAAAGAAAGAATAAGAAAGAAGGAACAAAGAAAAGAAAAAGAAAAGAGGAGGAGGAGGAAGGACCACACCGAAGAAAAAAAAAAAAAAAGAAAAAAAAAAAAACAAAAAACAACAACAACCACAACAAACAGAAACAGAAATAGAAGAATTAGAAAAAAAAAGAGCGAAGGAACGAGTGGAAAGAAGAAAGAAGGCAAGAGAAAGAAGAAGAGGAGGAGGCAATATCAAGAATACGAATTAAGAGAATGCAGGAGAAACAAAACGTAAGGAACAGAAAAAAAAGGAGAAAGAAAGGCCCAAGGAAGAGAGGCCGTTCCCGAGCGCCTTCCCGCACATAAAATTAAAAGGCCGACGATAATAGGCCCCAGGAGGTATCGAGCCCGCGGTTGCAGTTTCCCTCGCCAAAGAAAGAAAAGAAGAAAAGCCAAGAAGAAGGAAGCGAGAAGAAAGGCAAGAAAAACAACAACAATCTCCAAAGAAAGGAAAGAAAAAAAATAAAAAAACAACACCACAACCAAAGACTAACAAACAACAACAAAAGAGACAGACAAGAAAAAAAAGAAGAAGAGAAAACCAACAACAAAACAAGGCAAGGACAGGAGGGGAAAAGACAACCGCAGAGACGGAGGAGAGAGGAAAGAAAATTTACAAGCTTAGGGACGAAAGGAGGAAGGAAAATTTGCTTGGGAAATCCTCGCCCACAAGAAAGCAAAGACAAAACAAAAAGAGAAAGAAAAAAGGAGTGGAACAACAAAAACAACAAAACAGAAACAAGAGGGAGACGAGATGAAAAAAAAAAAAATAATCAGGAACAAAAGGAAAATCTTGCTTGAAAATGCCTCGCACAACAAGACAAGAAACAGCAAAGAAGAAAAAACAGATAGAACAACACAGCAACCAACACCCGAAGAAGAGAAAAAACAAAAAACCAGGAAGAGAGACAAGAAGCACCGGACACCGAGAGAGAGAATTAAGCAGAGAGCAAGAGGAAAAAAAATTGCCTTGAAAGACAATCTCCCTCGACCACCCCAACACCAAAAGAAAAGAAAAAGACAAGAGAACAGAAAAAAGAGACAAAACCAAAAAGACACGACCAATAAGAAAGAAGAAAAAACAAAAAAAAACGGGAAACAAGGAGCGCAGAAGAGAGAGAGGGAACAAAAAAAAAATAAAAGCAGGGAACTGATGAAAATTTGCTTGAAATCCTCGCCAAAGAAAGAAAGGAAAGAAAGGAAGACAGAAGAAGAAGGGAGGAAAACAAAAACCCAAGGAAAGAAGGAGCGGGAGGAGAGAGAAGACAAAAAATAAGCAGGGAAACGAGAAAATTTGCCTTGAAATTTTACCTTCGCCAAAGAAAGAAAAAAAAAAGAAAAACAAAAAGAGAAGAAAAAAAAAAAAAAAACAGGGGGCAGAGGAAAAAGAGAGAAGAAAAGAGCAAAAAAAAAAAATTAAGCAAGGGAAAGCACGGGGAAAATTTGCCCCTTTGAAATCCTCGGCCAAAGAAAAACAGAAAAAAAAGAAAAACAAAACAGGAAAAGAGGGAGAAGAGAGAAAAAAAAAAATTTAAAGCCAGAGGAAAGAGGAAAATTTGCTTGAATTCCTCGCCCAAAAGAAAGAAAAGAAGAGAAAGCCAAAGAAGGGAAGAAGAAGAAAAACAACAAAAACAGGAAAAGACGAGAGAGAGAGAAGAGGAGAAAAAAATAAAGAGGAATGATGGAAAATTTGCTTGAAACCATCGGACCACTACGCCAAAAGAACAAAGGAGAAACGAAGGAAAGAAGCAGAAGAAAATAAAAAAAACAAAAACAAGGAAACGAGAGAGCAGAGAGGAGAGATGGGAAAAAATACAGCGGAAGAAGGAAAATATTTGCTTTGAATCCTCGCCAAAGAAAGAAAAGAAAGAAAAAAAAAAAAAAAAAAAAAAAAGCATAAGAAGAAAAAAAAACAAAAAACGGAGAAAAGAATGGAGAGAGAGAAGAGGAGAGAGAGGAGGAGAGAGAGAATGGAGGAGAGTTGAGAAACACACTATTACCAGAGGAGAGAGAGATGAACTACCCGAACATATCCACAAACGCACCCCAACTCACACGAAGACACTCAGTGACGCGCACGATCCGACAGAACGAGGAGAGAAGAGACGCCGAGAGAGGAAATAAGCAGGAAAGGACAGGAAAATTTTTCTGAAAGCGCCGCCAAGAACGCCTTGAGATAGCATCGCCCTCCTTCTTGTCTATCATTGAGAAGAGGAGACCTTTCCTTCGACCCGGGGAGAGAAAGAGGTCTTTTCTCTCTCACTCGGGGAATAAAAGGGTTCGCGGGTCTTGGCCCAGGGCTTGGAAGGAGGAGGAGGGGGGAAGGAGGGGAGGGAAGGAGGGCGAGTGAGGGAAGGAGGGAGGGTTGAGAAGGGAGGGAAAGAAGGGAGGGGGCGGGAGGATGAGGGAGTGAAGGGGGAGGGATGAGAGACGAGAAGGGGAGGGAGGGAGAGAGGGGGGAGGGGAGGGAGGGGAAGGGGGAGGGAGGGGGAGGAGGAGGGAGGGGAAGGGGAAGGGAGGAGAGGAGGGAGCGAAGGAGGGTTGAAAGGAGGAGGGAGGGAAGGAGGGAAAAATGAAGAGAGGAAGGGAAAGGGGGAAGGAAGGGTTGAAAAGGATTGAGGGGAAGGAGAGGGAGGGAATTAAGGGGAGATGGAGGGGAGGGAAGGAGGGGACTTGTTGAAAGAGGAGTGAGGGGAGGGAAGGAGGGATGAAAGAGAAGGAAGGGGAAGGGGGGAGGGAGGAAGAGATGGCGGCGAAGGAAGGAAGGATGAAAGAGAAGAGAGGGAAGGTCAAAGAGGGAGAGAGGAAGGGAAAGAGAGGAGGGAGGGAGAGATGAAAGAGTAGAGACACACGTACAAACAATGAAACACAAGACAACCAGAGAAAGAAAGAAAGAAAGAGACAAAGAGAGACATACAAACACACACGCACACAGCTAGAGAGAGACGGCACACAGCATTACCATACGAAACCGACAGAGCCCTTCTCTGTTGCGCTTCTGTTGCTTCTCTGTTGCCCTTGAACAAACCAGGCGTTCTGTGTGCGCTTCTGTGCTTCTGTCTTTTTGCTTCTGTTGCTCTCTCTGTTGCGCTCTCGTTGCGCTTTTTGCTTCTCTGTTGCACCTCTGTTGCTTCTCTGTTGCGCTTCTTGCTTCTCTGTTGCGTCTCTGTGTTAGCGCGTTCTGTGCCTTTCTCTGTGCTTCTTCGTTGCTGCTTTCTGTGCTTCTCTGCTTCGCTTCTGTTCGCTTCTTTTGCGTCCTGTTGCTTCTCTGGGCGTCTCTTTTGTCTCTGTAGGTTGCTTCTCTGTTGCGTCTCTTTGCTTCTCTAGTTGTACGTCTCTGTTGCGTCTCTGTTGCTTCTCTTATGTTGCGCTTCTGTTGCTTCTCTGTTGCGCTTCTGTTGCTTCTCTGTTGCGCTTCTGTTGCTTCTCTGTTGCGCTTCTGTTTTCGTCGTCTTCTGTTGCTTCTCTGTTGAGCTTTCTGTTCGTCTCTGTTGCGCTTCTGTTGTTGTCCTGTTGCGCTTCTGTTGCGTGTTGCTTCTTGTTGTGCTCTGTGCTTCTTCTGTTTGCGCTTCTGTTGCTTCTCTGTTGCGCTTCTGTTGCTTCTCTGTTGCGCTTCTGTTGCTTCTCTGTTGCGCTTCTGTTGCTTCTCTGTAGCGCTTCTGTTGCTTCTCTGTTGCGCTTCTGTTGCTTCTCTGTTGCGCTTCTGTTTCGTCGTCTGTTGCTTCTCTGTGACTTCTGTTTTGCTCCTCTGTGCGCTTCTGTTGCGTCTCTGTTGCGCTTCTGTTGCTTTCTCTGTTGTGCTTTCTGTGCTTCTCCTGTTCGCTTTCTCTGTTTGCGCTTTTGTTGCTTCTCTGTTGCGCTTCTGTTGCTGTTTCTGTTGCGCTTTCTGTTGCTTCTCACTTGCTTAAGCGGCCTCTGTTGCTTCTCTGTTGCGCTTTGTTTTTTAGCTTCTCTGTTGCGCTTCTGTTGCTTCTCTGGTTGAGCTTCTGGTTGCTTCTCCTGGTGCGCTATCTGTTGCTTCTCTGTTTGCTTCTGTTGCTTCTCTTTGCGCTTCTGTTGCTTCTCTGTTGCTGTTGCTTGCTCCTGTTGCGCTTCTTGTTGCTTCTCTGTGAGCTTCCGTCTGTATCTGTTTGCTTCTGTTGCTTGCTTCTGGTGCTTCTCTGTTTCGCTTCTGTTGCCTTCTCTGTTCTGAGCTTCTGTTGCTTCTCTGTTGTTGCTTCTGTTGGCCTTCTCTGTTGCGCTTTCTGTTGCTTTCTGTTCTTTTGTTGTTCTTTTCGCAATACTGTTGCTTCTCTGTTTGCGCTTTTGTTGCTTCTCTGAGCGCTTGTTTGCTTCTATGTTGAGACTCTGTTGCTTCTGTTGCTTCTCTGTTGTTGCTTCTGTTGCTTCCTCTGTTCGCGCTTACCTGTTCTTCTCTGCTTGCGCTTTTGTTGCTTCTCTGTTGCACTTCTGTTTGCTTCTCTGTGCGCATTCTGTTATATGCTTCTCCTGTAGCGCTTACTGTTGCCTTCCTCTGTTGCCCCCGCGCTCATTCATGTATGTCACCGCTCGAGACTTCTTGCGCTTAGATCCGCATGTTCATGTTTGTCGTTCCCAATATCAAACTTCACCACCCGGATCCCTGTATGTCTCTAGTTGAAGCTTCTAACACGTTGTTTATCCTCTTGTTCTTGCCGCTATGTTGCCGTCTCTGTTGCGACTTTCTAGATACTGCCTCTCTCTGTCTGTCGCTTCCTTCCTGTGTCTCTCTTCGTTGACTCTCTGTTATTGCGACTTTCTGTGTCTCTTGACACTCTGTACTTGCCTCTTACTCCGATTCGCGCTTCTTCTCTTTACTCCTCTGTTGCCTTCTCAGGTCTGATAAGCGCCTCTGTATGCTGCGCTTCTGTTGTTCATCTGTGCGCTTTTATTTGTTCTCTGTTTGCCGCTTCTGTATGCCTTCCCCTAGTATGCTTTCTTCTGTTGCGTCTTCTGTGCTTCTCGTTTCGCTACTGCCAAAAAAGACTCCTAAACAACAGACCGTATCAGACATCCAACCCAACAAGTCTCCCTCAGACAAAATGACTTAGACAGACATTCAAACTTGCATACGCTTACCAAACAAAGGCGCGCACACAAATAGCCCTACGCACACACACGACAATACACGCACACATACACACGCAGACGCACACGCACCAATACACAGACACACGACCACACACCACACATACACACACACACACACACACACACACACCACACTCATACATACCCATGCACAATACATACACACATACACACACACACCACACACACACATACACAGACACCACGAATACACACACACCACACGCCACACACCACGATACACCAAAGTAACTTTATTTAGGAATCCTTAGCTAAAGATTTGATGATTTCTAATGTTTGTAAGGGTAAGAAAATGGTGTTAACGATAACTAAGAGAAAGAAGAAGAAGCAGAGAATAATAAGAAAAAATAGGAAAGGTGAAGAGGATTGTAGGAAAAAGACAAAAAAATAGAAAACAAAAGGTGAACGAAAGGAAAAACAGACAACGAAAATCGAGAAAAGAAAGAGGAAAAGAAAGAGACACAGACCGACAAGACGCACAAGCAGAGAGAAGACAGACACAGAGTCGGAGAGAGACCGAGGAAGAGAGCCAACAGCCCAGAGCCACCTGACCGTGAGACGAGGAAAGCAGAGACAGACGACGACGAAAAACAAAAAAAACAATCAGAGACAAGAGGAGAAAAGAACCCCAAGAGAGGTATCGAGACGAGAGAAACTGAAAAAAAACAACCCAAGACACCGGCCCTTACAGCAAAGAGCAGAGGCCCCCAAGAAAACAGAAAAAGATCACCCACAAAGTATCCTCCCTTCCTTCTTCCCCCTCCGCAACCCTGCTCCTCCCAGCTGTCAAGAAACCTCGACCCAGAAGCCCAACACAGCCCCGCCCGATGATGGCAACAACAAATGGCTCGGTTGCCGACTAGAAGACGCCCTCGATGGACTTAACTTTTCCGGCCCTGTCTAACTCAAGCTGTGCTCGCTCGGAGCACGATAGTACACTGGCCTGCTGGAACGGATCAGAGCGTCAGAAAGTGGGGGAGGAAGGGCAGGAGAGGGGAGGGAGGGAGGAAGGAGGAGAGGGCAGAAAGTGGGGCTGGTGGGGTGGGTGAGGGGAGGGGAGAAGGAGAGAGGGTAGAGGGAGGGAAGGAGGGAAGGAGGGAGAGGGGAAGGCAGGGAGAGAGAGGGAGGAAGGAGAGGGAGAGGGAGGAGAGAAGGAGGAGAAGGAAGGAGAGAGGAGAGGGAGAGGAGGGAAGGGAGGGAGAGAAATGGAGGAGAGGAAGGATGAGGAGAGGAGGAGAGGTAAGGGAGAGAGGAAGGCCAAGGTGCGGAAAAGGAGGGAAAGAGGAAAAAAGAAAAGGGAGAGGGAAGAAGGTAGAGAGAGAGAGCGAGGGGAGAGAAAGATAGGATAGATATAGGAAGGGAGCGAGGGAAGACGAAAGAAAGAAATAGGAGAGGATAGAGAGAGATAGAGAGGGAGAGGGAGAGGGAGAGGGAGAGGAGAGAGAGGGAGAGGGAGAGGGAGAGGGGAGAGAGGAGAGGGAGAGGGAGAGGGAGAGAGAGAGAGGGAGAGGAGAGGGAGAGAGAGAGAGAGAGAGAGAGAGGGAGAAGAGAGAGAGAGAGAGAGAGAGAGAGAGAGAGAGAGAGAGAGAGAGAGAGAGAGAAGAGAGAGAGAGAGAGAGAGAGAGAGAGAGGAGAGAGAGAGAGGAGTGCGAGAGAAAGGCAGACTTTTTCCTCCCATCCAATCTCAT
>NW_020869223.1:44455-49455 GCF_003789085.1 Penaeus vannamei
ATATATATATATATATATATATATATATATATATTATATAATAATATTACATACATATATATACATACATACATACATACTAAAATGAAAACAACAGAAAAAAAAAACATCATCATCATCAAGAAACAACATGTAAACCATTAAGACAGAAATGAAAATGATAATATATAAATTTCAGCTTCCACGACAGAAAAAAAAGAAAGGAGAGAGACAGTACACACAAGACGCCTTGGGAAATTATAATCATGGTGGTAATTATGATAAAGTTGAGGATTATCAATTTAGTAATGGTAATGGAAAATATGTTAAAGGATAATGGTGATGATGATTTGGAGATTCACAAAAATTAGTATTTATAGAATAATGATAAATAATGATGATAATGATTGAGATACTAATAAGAACAATAAATAATGATGATAACAGAATTTTATAATCATGATTATAATAATGATAATGGTGATAGTGATACTTTTACTGATAATGATTAAAATCATAATGATAATGAAAATAATCATAATGATTACAATAATGATAATGGCAATAATAACAACACTAACAATAATGATGATGATAATAATAATAATAATAATGATAATAATAATGAAAATGAGAATAATGATAACAACAAGGACTATAATAATCACCATAAAAACGGTAATAATGATGCAAATGATAATTATGATTATCATAATGACGACAATGATAATGGTTATGTTAATAATAATGATAATGACAGAAATAATGATAACAATGATAGAGACGATAATAATAACAAAGGTAATAAAAGCAACGATAAACAAGATGATAATGATCATGATGATAGTGATTACAGTGATGATAACAAATATCCTGGTAATGAAAATGAGACTAAAAAAAAAAATAGTAATAATAAAAACAATAATAATAAATGCAATTATACCACATAAACAGACTTCCATCCCCCCCCTCCCCCACCAACCCAACCACACTCTTGATAACGTCTGAATGTTGTTAATTAATGCCTCGATAACCACATAACACAGAATTACAACAATACCTCAAAGCAGGTCAACAATAACTCGCCCACAACCAGGAGCACACAGCAAGCCTCTCACCTCTAGACGCTAATGCTGAGGAGATATTGCACGCGGGGTCAATTGCGTGTGCTTGGCGTGCTTGTCGGGACTGTTGCGGAGCCTGAGATACGCCCACTCATCACCCCTGGCTACGTCACCACCTCGAGAGAGAGACCAGTCATCACAAGGCGACCCTGAGGAGGAGAAAATCCAGGAGTTGGTATAAAGTGGCTTTTCGGTCGCGGCGCCTTTATCGATTTTCGTATCGGGAGACACGGGAAAGGAATAATTAGAGAGCGTTACTGCGCGGAGACACGCACGGCGACGCACGAACGGAACGGAGGAACGCACGGGTACTTGCGCGGGGACGGGTGCACGGACCAAGAAACGGGTACGTGCGAGGACGAAGAGCAACAGATATGGATCCATAGATACATACAAGGACACGCACACATATAGACACGTATACAACAGCATTTATGATGTAAACACAAGGACACACACCCATAACAGACACAGAATGAACAAACGCACACATACCCAAGCACAAATACAGACACACACTCTGCAATCAATACACCAAACACAAACCTCGCACACACACGCACACGCACGCAAAAAAACAAAAGCACATCTCACATGCACCCTCCTCACACACACACTCACAAAGGAATTTCTGAATCTTTTATCTTAACAAACACGATTATACTTTCCAACAAGTCCCTAAGTGAATAATTCTCCTCGCACGTAAATACAAACAGACATAAACGGAAAATCACAATAAATGGCTTAGTAATTTAGCTCCCCATGAGTGGAATGAACGAACACTCATTTCACTGTTTAATTTTCGAAGTTCTCGGTGATTTTTGTCGGGTTAAACTTTCTTCATTTAAGCGAGTTTTCGTTACAGAGCTAAACAGTTCTTAAGAATATTCATTTTATTATTATTTATCTATTTTAGTTTAGTTTAGTTAATTCAAGTATACATACAAGTAGATGTTGTTAGATATAAACACACATACACGGACACGAGATGAGAGGAGAGAGAGAAGGAGAGAGAGAGAGAGAGAGAGAGAGAGAGAGAGAGAGAGAGAGGAGAGAGAGAGAGAGAGAGAGAGAGAGAGAGAGAAGAGAGAGAGAGAGAGAGAGAGAGAGAGAGGAGAGAAGAGAGAGAGAGAGAGAGAGAGAGAGAGAGAGAGAGAGAGAGAGAGAGAGGAGAGAGAGAGAGAGAGAGAGAGAAAGAAAAGAGAAAGAGAGAGATAAAGGCAGATAAATAGATAAATAGATAGATAAAATAGAAAGATAGATAGAAAGATAGATAGATAGAGAGAGAGAGAGAGAGATTGACAGAAAGACTGAAAACCAACAAAATTAACAAAAGCCCTTCCCAGACAGACAGAGAAAGAAAGAGAGAGAGAGAAAGAGAAAGAGAAATTGACAGACAGACAAAATTAAAAATCACCAACACATTCCCAGACACAAAAGCCCTAGCACAGACACGCAAATACGAACACACATACATAAAAAAAGTCAAACGGCCAGACACCTGGCACTCGACGTCGGAATTGTGCCAGATCAGTATTTAACGTCAGTGGAAAGGTACTTTATTCCCCCGTGTGGCTTAAACGGCGCATCGCTTCTTATATAGTGGTCTTAATGCGACTCTAGTGTTATAAGGATGTGTAGTGTTTATCAACTTTTCTCTCTTTCTCTCGATTTTTGTATCTTTCTTTCTCTCTCTGTTGTTTTATTTCTCTCGATTTTTTTTCTTTCTTTTTTCTCTGTTGCTTTTATTTTCTCGATTTTTTTTTTTTCTCTCTGTTGTTTTTTTTCTCTCGATTTTTCTTTCTTTCTCTCTGTTGTTTTTTCTCTCTCGTTTTTTTGTTTTTTGCTTTTTCCACTCCTGGTTATGAATTATTATTATTTATTTGTTATTATTATGTATTTATTTATTATTATTTATTTATGAATTATTATTATTAGTTATGAATTATCTCCCAAACGCCGATTCGACGCAGAAAATTATTTTGATGGAGAAAAATCTGATAAAAGCGAACCGTCTAAGAAACAACATAAATCTGCACTCTCTTAAAATAAACCAATATTTGTATAAAATGCTTCTTTTATTTCACATTTGATAATGTTGTATTACGTAAGGGAGAAGACCTAAGGGAGCGAATCGCCCGCGAGCGAAGCGAGGAAGTACCGCAGGGCAAGCAACCTGGCAACTATTGTAACAGAAATAAATATTTCACGTTGGAAAACAGATAATTTTCCTTCTTTCCTATGCATGTCGAACGGAGAGAGACAGACAGACAGAAAAAAACATAGACAGAGCCACACAAAAGAGCAAGAGACAGGGCGAGAGAGTCGAATGGAGAGAGACAGAGACAGACACACAGACATAGATAGAGCCACACAAAAGAGCAAGAGACAGGGCGAGAGAGTCGAATGGAGAGAGACAGACAGACAGACAGAAAAAAACATAGACAGAGCCACACAAAAGAGCAAGAGACAGGGCGAGAAAGTGTCTGCCAGCCGGGAGCCTGACAGAGCAAACAGTGCAATCCTGAGTCCACCGCAATCAGCAGCCTTGCAATTGCAATCAAGAAATATGTGAATACTACCTCGTAGAGCGAGCTAAGGCTTTATGCAAACACGCCTTTTCTTTTTTTTCTTCTTTCTCTTTATCTTTTTTTTTTTCTCTTCTCTCTCTCTCTCTCTCTCTCTCTCTGTCTCTCTCTTCTCTCTCTCTCTCTCTCTCTCTCTCTCTCTCTCTCTCTCTCTCTCTCTCTCTCTCTCTCTCTCTCTCTCTCTCTCCTCTCTCTCTCTCTCCATCTATCTGTCTCTCTCTCCCTCTCTCTCTCTCTCTCTCTCTCTCTCTCTCTCTCTCTCTCTCTCTCTCTCTCTCTCTCTCTCTCTCTCTCTCTCTCTCTCTCTCTCTCTCTCTCTCTCTCTCTCTCTCTCTCTCTCTCTCTCCTCTCTCTCTCTCCCTCCCTCTCTCCTCTCTTCTCTCTCTGCTCTCTCTCTCTCTCTCTCTCTCTCTCTCTCTCTCTCTCTCTCTCTCTCTCTCTCTCTCTCCTCTCTCTCTCTCTCTCTCTCTCTCTCTCTCTCTCTCTCTCTCTCTCTCTCTCTCTCTCTCTCTCTCTCTCTCTCTCTCTCTCTCTCTCTCTCTCTCTCTCATGCATGAAATAACCTACAATCAAGTAAAGGAAATACAAGAAAAATAAACACTAACTGGCTTCTTAAGATTTAATCAGGTTAATGCAAAGCAATAAACGACAAAAAAAAAAGTAGGAATGAAAGAGAGAAAAATTAGAATAATTAAAAAGAGAGAAAACATAAAGAGAGATTAAGAGTATTCGTTGGATAGGAGGGGGGGGGTGAGGGAGAGGAGGAGGAGGAGGAGGAGGAGGAAAAGGAGGAATAAAGGGAAGGAAGTATGAATATATGAGATAATCGTCAGAGAATAAACAAAAAGAAACAAATACATAAGAAAATAAAAAGAAACAAACATACAAACACACAAGGAAGAAGTGAAGAAGAAGGAGGGGAGGAGGATAGGGGGAGGGAAAAGGAAGAAGAGGAGGTGGAAGGAGGAGGGAGAAGGGAGAAGGGAGGGAGGAGAGGAAACAGGAAGAGATAGAAGAAGTTAGAGACGGTAGGAGGAGGATGTGAAAGAGGAAGAGGAGAAAGAAGAAGAAAAAAGAAGGGGCAACAGAAATAAGGAATGGAGAAAGTTTAGAAGAAGCGGAGGAGGGGAGGAGAAGGAGGGTGTAAAAAAGAGGAGAAGGAGGAGGAGGAGGTAGGTGTTGATAAAAAGAGGAGAAGGAGGAGGAGGAGGAAGGTGTGATAAAAGAGGAGAAGGAGGAGGAGAGAAGGAGTGTGATAAAAAGAGGAGAAGGAGGATGAGGAGGAAGGTGTGATAAAAAAGAAGAGAAG
>NW_020869223.1:54455-56955 GCF_003789085.1 Penaeus vannamei
TAATAGAATACTATAAAAATTTAATAAAAATGAAATACAGTAAAATAGATAAATAGTTAGAAATTAAATGAAATGACGATAATAGAATACTAATAAAAATATAATAGAAATGAAATACAGTAAAATGGATAAACAATTAGAAATTAAATGAAATGATAATAGAATACTAATAAAAAAAATGCAAAATAGATAATTAGAAATAAAATGAAATGACTAGACGAAAATAAAATAAAAAAAAATATTTTTAAGATTAATGATTTCCTATTAATTGCAAAAGCTTACTCAAGGGCTGGTGTCCTCTTTGCAACGGATCATATGTAGGCGCGGATTTTTTTTCTTTTTTTATATCTATAGTTTTTTCATACATTTCTTTATTCTTATCATCATGTTTATATATCATCACGTTTATTATTATTTTTTTTTTTTGCCTATTTAGCTCTGCTTGTGTGTCTCTGTCTGTCTCTGTCTGTCTTTGTCTGTCTGTCTGTTTGTCTGTCTCTCTGTTTGTATCTCTCTCTCTCTCTCTCTGTCTTCTCTCTCTCTCTCTCTCTCTGTCTTCTCTGTCTCTCTCTCTCTCTCTCTCTCTTTCATTATCCCCCCCTCTCTCTCTTCCCATCCGCCCCCTCACTCTCTCTCCCCAATCTTCCTCTCTCTGTCCCTCCCTCTCTCTCTCTTTCGCATTTTTCACTCTTCCTCTTCGACCGCCTTCCTCTCCCTATCACTGGCTTCTAAAACCTTCATTGTGTTGCCTTTATTGATCACTTGGGAGGAGGAGGAGGAGGAGGGAGAGGAGGGGAAGAGGGAGGAGGGAGAGAGAGGAGAGAGGGAGAGAGAGGAGAGGGGAGAGGAGGGAGGGAGAGGAGGTGGAGGTGGAAGACGAGGAGGAAGAGGAGGAGGAGGAGGAGGAGTGGAGGAAGAGGAGGAGGAGGAGGAGGAGGGAGAGAGGGGAAGAGGAGAAGAGAGGAGGAGGAGAGAGAGGGAGAGAGGGAGAGAGGAGAGGGGAGAGGGGGAGGGAGAGGTGGAGGTGGAAGACGAGGAGGAAGAGGAGGAGGAGGAGGAGGAGGGAAGAGGGAAGAGGAAGGGGAGGAGGGAGAGAGGGAGAGAGAGGAGAGGAGAGGGGGGAGGAGAGGAGGTGGGATTTCGAAGACGAGGAGGAAGAGGAGGAGGAGTAGGAGGAGTGGAGGAAGAGGAGAAGAGGAGGAGGAGGAGAGGAGGAGGGAGAGAAGGAGGAGGGAGGGAGAGTAGAGAGGGAGAGAGAGAGAGGGAGAGGAGGGAGGGGAGAGAGGTGGAGGTGGAAGACTAGGAGGAAGAGGAGGAGGAGTATGAGGAGTGGGAGGAAGAGGAGAAGGAGGAGGAGGAGGGAGAGAGGGGAAGAGGGAAGGGGGGAGGAGAGGGCAGAGAGGAGAGAGAGGAGGGAGAGAGAGGAGAGGGAGAGGGGGGGAGGGAGAGGAGGTGGGAGGTGGAAGACGAGGAGGAAGAGGAGGAGTGGGAGGAAGAGCTGGAGAAGAGGAGGAAGAGGAGGAGGAGGGAGAGGAGGGGAGGGAAGGGAGGAGGAGGAGAGAGGAGAGAAGGAGAGGGGAGGAGGAGGGAGGAGGAGGAGGAAGAGGTGGAAGACGAGGAGGAAGAGGTGGAGGAGTGGGAGAAGAGGAGGAGGAGAGGAGTGGAGGGTGGAGGAAGAGGAGGAGGAGGAGGAGTGGGAGGAAGAGGTGGAGTGGAGGGGAGGAGGAGGAAGAGAGTGGAAGAAGAAGAAGAGGAGGACGAGAAGAGTGGAAGTGGAATGGGAAGAGAGAGAGAGAGAGGGGAGAGGGAGAGAGAGGAGAGGGGATAGGGAGAGAGATTAGAGGGAAGAGGGGAGAGAGAGGGGAGAAGGAGAAAGAGGGGAGAGTAGAGAGAAGAGAAGGAGAGAGGGAGGAGAGAGGAGAGAGGAGGAAAGGGAGAGGGAGAGAGAGGAGAAGGAGAGAGAGGAGAGGAGAGAGAAAGAGAGAGGAGAAGGAGAGAGAGGAGAGGAGAGAGAGAGGGAGGAGAAGGAGAGAGAGCGACGGGGGAGAGGGAGGGGGGGGGTTCTACAGCCTCACAGATCACGCTTCTTTCTTCCTCTCTCTCTCGCCGTCGCTTTATCGGCCTCATTCTCTCCTCCCTTTCTTTGCCTCGGGATTTATTTTTTACCTTTCTTCTTCCTCCTTTTGTCTCTGCTTCGACTGCGGCGATTCTTCCTTTCGCCTTTTGTGCGGTTATTCATTGATGTGTGCGTGTATGTGTGCGTTTGTGTGTGTGTGTGTGTGTGTGTGTGTGGTGTGTTGTGTGTGTGTGTGTGTGTGTGTGCGTGTGTGTGTGTGTGTGTGTGTGTGTGTGTGTGTGTGTGTTGTGTGTGTGTATGTGTGTGTGTGTGTGTGTGTGTGTATGTGTGTTGTGTGTATAGGTGTGTGTGTGTATGTGTGTGTGCGTGTGTGTGTGTGGTGTGTGTGTGTGCGTGTGTGTGTGTGTGTGTGTGTGTGTGTGT
>NW_020869223.1:61955-64914 GCF_003789085.1 Penaeus vannamei
AAGGAGACAAGATGTTGGATGAGACTCGTCGAAATAATAATAATGATAATAAAATGATTATAGTCATCTAGTTTCATGATTATTTCCCGGGAACAATGTCTGGCAATACTCACTGATGCATGGCAAATTGGACCTAATGAATGGTGCTTACGGATTATTAAGATAATTGTATGTACTTTGTCAGTGTAATTGGGAAGTGTGTCATGGCAGTGGGAAGAACACGCAAGATCTTAGAAATTGTGTTGCATTTGTCAAGGATTTTAAGAAGGTTAAGAGTTATTTTAGTTTTATACATTATGCTTTGTTTGTGTACATGAGAGAGAGAGAGAGAGAGAAGAGAGAGGAGAGAGAGAGAGATGAGAGGAGAGAGAGAGAAGAGAGAGAGAGAGAGAATGAGAGAGAGGAGAGAGAGAGAGAGAGAGAAGAGAGAGAGGAGAGAAGAGGAGAGAGAGAGAGAGAGGAGGAGAGAGAAAAAGAGAGGAGGAGAGAGGAGAGAGAGCAGAGTGCAGTAAGAGGAAGAAGAAAGGAGATACACTGTGCGTTGAGAGAGAGAGGAGACGAGAGAGAAGAAGAAGAAAAGAAGAGAAGAAGAGAAGGAAGAAGGAGATGAGAGAGAAGAGAGAGAGAGAGGAGAGAGGAGAGAGAGAAGGAAGAGAAGAGAAGAGGAAGGAGAGGAGAGAAGAGGGAGAGGAGAGGAGAGGAGAGAGAGGAGAGAGAGAAAGGAGAGGAGACAAATTAGGAGACAAAAGAGAACACACTGTCCGTATGTTTTTCTATACGTACAGGCAGATAGCTGGACAGAAAAGAATAGGTAGATAGTTAGGTCTACAAACAAACATACATAAAACCCACAAGACATAACACAGAAATTTGCACGTCAGGTCACATCGCCGATCAATACTCCAAGACAGTACGAGACTCTTTTAGAAACCTCCTTCTTTCTTCCTCCTTCTTCTTCTTCCTTCTCCTCCCCTTCCCCCTCCCCCCTTCCTTCTCCTCCTCCTCTCCTCCCCCACCTCCCCTCCGACCTTCCCTCTCCTCCCTCCCCCTCCCCCTCCTCCTCCGCCCGTCCCCTCTTCTCCTCCTCCTTCCTCCTCAAGCTTAGGCCTTCCCTCCGCCCCTTCACCGGAACCTACGAAAAGGAGGGGCTTTCTCTGCCTCATTATGAATACCGATTCCTTCCTCCGTTAACACACAGAGGACGGCCAAGTGGGTTCCCGAGATCAGGTGGGAGGTCGGGAGGAGGCGGTAAGAGCTTGGCAGAAAAAAAAGCTTTTTTTTTTGTATGTACACTTGGATGGGGTGGGGGGTTGAAAGAGGAATTAGATAGGGGGAGGAGGGGTAAGGAGAGAGGATGGAGGGAGAAGGGAGAGGAGGAGAGGGGAAAGGAGAGAGAGAGGAGAGGAGAGAGTAGAGAGAGAGAGAGAAGAGAGGAGAGAGAGAGAGAAGAGAGAGAGAGGGAGGAGTAAAGTTAAAAAAGCAGAAAGAAAGAAATAAAGACAGAGGGAGAAAGAGAGAAGACTGAAACGGATTTAATATAGAAAAAACAAGAAAATTATATAAGTGAAATATAAAAAAAACAGACAAAGAAAACAAACAAAATAAGCTAAAACACAAACACACACATCAAGAGAAAAGCAAAAAAAAAAAAAAAAAAAAAGAAAAAAAAAAAAGTTGTAGGAGCTGAATCCTCACAATTCGCCTAAAGTGTGACAGTAAAACGTATAACAGAAAAAAAACAACCCCGTTACCTACACTGAAAGTCTGTACTCTCTCCTCAGAACAGACAGCAACAGACCGTCAACAGGAGAGAATGAACAGGAAGAACAACCGTCCTTGTTCGAGTTATGTTCACTTTTACGTCGCAAAGTTTTTGAATTACATCGCTTCGGCTCCACGTTGTAAGGAGAGTTTGAAAACATTGGTGTAACAGGAGAGTAACAGTTTGATTACACTTACTCAGCTTCTATTAAGGAGAAAACTTCTGAATCTAAGACGGAATCATTTTAATTTGACTTCTGTTGGTAATGGGAGGAAACGGTACAGGGTTTGGCATAGAAGAAGAATAGAAGATAGATAATAGAAGAATAGAAAGAGATGGCGTAGCGGTATGATGTAGCATTATGTTGCGAAAGAGGTTTGATGGTAAATTTGGTAGCTTCATTTTCCGTATAATGTTTATTACTGATTCGTCTATTCCTTTTAAACTTTCATTAACTAGTATATTTATCATTAAAAAATAAGTAAATACTCGAACCCATTCACATACACACACACATACATATGTACTTATATGCGTTTTATCTATCTATGTATCTATCTTCTGTCTATCTATCTATCTATCTATCTATCTATCTATCTGTCTTATCTATCTATCTATCTGTCTGTCCTATCTATCTATCTATCTATCTATTCATTCTTCATATATGATGTGCAAATATTATCTAATGTACTTTCTTGCAGAGCAACATCTTCCGTGTATTTCTTTTCGTTAAGATGATACGAAAAAGACCGACCTTTTGTTCCTTATTTTTCACATTTCATCAAGTGCTTTTCCTTCGTCTATTGTTGCTCTTTCGTGCAAGCAAAAATAACGCATAAAAACGCTTGCAAAGAAAGAAAGAAAAAAAAGATGATTGACGTCTGACATCAGTGAAGGGGAGACTTCGATTTTTCTCTTTTTTAATGAATTTGTCTTAAAATTTTCATCTTCCTCTCTCTCTCTCTCTCTCTCTCGCTCTCTCTCGGTCTTTCCTTCTCCTCTCTGTCCTCTCTCTCTCTCTCGCTCTCTCTCGTCTATTCTTTCTTTTTTTCTCTCTTCTCTCTCTTCTCTCTCTTCTCTCTTCCCCTTTCTCCCCTACTAGTCCCTCCTCCTCCCTCGCTTTCTCTCTCTTCTCTCTCTCTTTTCCCCTCTCTCTCCCTTCCCTCCCTCTTCTTCTTTTCTCCTTTCTCCCCCTCC
>NW_020869223.1:71824-76824 GCF_003789085.1 Penaeus vannamei
TCTCTCTCTCTCTCTCTCTCTCTCTCTCTCTCTCCTCTCTCTCTTCTCTCTCTCTCTCTCTCTCTCTCTCTCTCTCTCTCCTCTCACCCCTCCTCTTCTCTCTTTAAAGAAAGAAGAAGGAAAGCAAGAACTAAAGGAAAACAGCAAGAGAGAAAGAGATGCTTGTGAATTATTAGTTTTTATATTTCGGACCAGAGCCGAAATAAGTCAGCTGTCTCCTTAACGGTTCCTCTGGACTATAAATAGACCTCGCAGAGACCTCTTCTCAGTAGGGGGTGGGAGGGGAGCGAGGGAGGAGGGGTCGGGAGGAAGGGAGGGAGATTGGATAGTAAGGGAGGGGGAAGGGAGAAAAAGGGGGGAAGGGGAGAAGGGAGGGAGAGGGAAGGAAGGGTTAGGGTAGTAAGGGAGGGGAGAGAGGGAGGAGGGTCGGGAGGAAGGGAGGGAGATAGGATAGTAAGGGAAGGGGGGAAGGGAGGAGAGAAGGAGGGGAAGGGAGGGAGTTAGGATAGTAGGGGAGCGGGGAAGGGAGGAGAGAAGGAAGGGGGAAGGGGGCAGGAAGGGAGGAGGAGGAGGAGGTTTAGGATAGTAGGGGAGGGGAAGGGAGGAGAGAGGGAGTGGGGAGGGAGGAAGTAGGATAGTAGGGTGGGGGCAGGGAGGAAGGAGTAGAGGGATGGGGAAGGATTGGGAAGGGTGAAGGGAGACAGGTAGGATGGTAGGGAAGGAGGAAGGGAGGTGAGAGGGAGGAACGGGGGAGAATAGAAAGGGTGGTGATAATAGAGGGGAGGAAGGAGAGATTAGAGAATGTATGATAAAGAGGGAGGGAAGGAGAGATTGAGGGGAATGGTATGAATAAAAAGAAAGAAGAAAAGTATGGATAATCAGACGAAAACAAATTAACGAAAGGAAGAATACGAAAGAAAGATAACGGAAGAAATTTGAAGATAAAGCCAAGAAAAAGGAGAAGTTGTGAAGGAAGTTGAGAAAACAGGAAGAGGGGGAGAAAGGGATATAATAATTGAATAAAAAAGAAAAGATAATAATACAAAAAAAAAATGAAAAACCATTCATCATACAGAGAAAAATAATAATGAAAACAATAATAATCTAAAAAAAATTAAATAAATAAAAAATAAAAAATATGATAATAATAATAATAAAAAAACCGACTGGGCAGGAATGCAAACAAGGAAGTCATGCAGTCAACATCATGCACATGCAACATGCAAGATCCTTATCTAATATGCAAAGGAAGACATACGAATTGAAAAGAGCATATGATACGAGTGTAAACAAAATCTTTTCTGTCAGTTTTGTTTTTCTTTAATTTCGGTTTAATTTGACCTGATTTTGGGAAACGGTTTATAAAGTTCATGTGCATGGATGTTTGTTCCCGGTTCTCCTTCTCTCTTATTCTCTCCTTTCTCTTTTTTCTTTCTTTTTCCTCATCTCTTCTCTCTCTCTCTCTCTCTCTTTCTCCTCTCTCTCTCTCTCTCCTCTTCCCTCTCTCTTCTTCTCTCTCTCTCTCTCTCCTCTCTCTCTCTCTCTCTCTCTCTCTCTCTCTCTCTCTCTCTCTCTCTCTCTCTCTCTAATCACTAATATCGTTATTTTCATTATCATTTTTATCATCATTACCATTACTATCATTATTATTTTCAGTATTTCTATCAGTACCATCATGATTATGATGATAGTGAAATAGAATCAATTGTAATAACAATAATAAAAAAACAAAAATGATGATGATGATGATACTTATAGTAATGGTATAATAATTAACATAGTAAAATAATAATAGTGTAAGGACGGAGATGATATTACGAAAATTAAAGACAGATAAATAACAACAAATATTCATCAGAAAATAATGAACAACATATCACATCTGACTGACCCCAGTTCGATTCCAGTCAGATTCTTGTCAGATTCCAATTAGAGTCCAGTTAAATTCCTGGTTCCAGATCGATTCCGAATCTGTTTGAGATGATTCCAGTTCGATTCGGTTAGATTTCAGGTTCGAACCCCGTTGGATTCGGTTCGAACCCGGATTGTTCGAACCCCCGTTGAATCCGGTTCGAACCCCCCGGTTCGAATGAACCCCCGAATTCCGGTTCGAACCCCCCGTTGTTGAATTCGGTTCGATTCGAACCCCGTTGGATTCCGGTTCGAACCCCCCCGTTCGAACCCGTTGGATTCCGGTTCGAACCCCCGTTCCCTTGTTAATTCCCGGTTCGAACCCGTTAAAGTCCAGTTCGAACCCCGTTGGATTCCAGTTCGAACCCCGTTGGATTCCGGTTCGAACCCCGTTGGATTCCGGTTCGAACCCCGTTAAATCCCGGTTCGAACCCCGTTGATTCCAGTTCGAACCCCCTTGGATTCCGGTCGACCCCTTAAATCCCGGTTCGAACCCCGTTGAATCCCAGTTCGAACCCCGTTAAATCCCGGTTCGAACCCCGTTGGATTCCAATTAGATTCCAGTTAGATTCCCGAATTATTCCCATTCCCGCAGAGCTTGATGAAATTCGAGATGCGGGCGCCATGCATCGTTTTTCGTCGACAGTAAATATTAGAGATAGCCAGAAACGAGGTGAAGTGGGAGGGAGGGAGAGAGGGAGAGAGGGAGGAGAGAGGGAGAAAGAATGGAGGAAGGGAAAAGAGGGAGGGAGGGAGAGAGAATGAAGGGAGGGAGGGATGAGAGAGGGAAAGGAGAGAGGGAAAAGAGGGAGTGAGGGAGAGAGGGAGTGAGGGGGGAGAGAGAAGGAGGAAGGGAGGGACGAAGGGAGTGAGGAGAGAGGGAAAAGAGAGAGAGAGAAGGAGAGAGGGAGTGAAGGAGGGAGAGAGAAATGGAGGAAGGGAGGGAGAAGGGAGTGAGGAGAGCGGGAGGAGGTGAAGAAGGGAGGAGAGAGGGAGAGAGAATGAAGGGAGGGAGGGACGAAGGGAGGGAGGAGAGAAGGAAAGGAGAGAGAGAGGGAGAGAGGGAGTGAGGGAGGAGAGAGACGGAGGAGGGAGGGACGGAGGGAGTGGAGAGAGGGAAAAGCGGGAGGGAGGGAGGGAGAGGGGAGTGAGGGAGGGAGAGAGAATGGAGGAAGGGAGGGACGAAGGGAGTGAGGAGAGAGGGAAAAGAGGGAGGGAGGGAGAGAGAATGAAGGAGGGAGGGATGAGAAGGAAAGGAGAAAAGACAGGAGAGAGAGAATGGAGAGAAGGGAGGGAGGAGAGAAAGGAAAGGAGAGAGAGAGGGAGAGAAAATGAAAGGAGGGAGGGATGAGAGAGGGAAAGGAGAGAGAGAGGGAGAGAGAATGAAGGGAGGGATGGATGAGAAGAAGGAAAGGAGAAGAGAGAGAGGGAGAGAAAATGAAAGGAGGGAGGGAGGGAGTGAGAATCGAGGAAGGGAGGGAGTGATGAGAGAGGGCGCCTGGAACGAAGGGAGGGAGAAGAGAAAAAAGGGAAGAGACAGGAGGAAGAGAATGGGAGGAAAGGAGGGATGGATGGAGGGAGGAGAGAAAGAAAGGAGAGAGGTAGGGAAGAGAAATAGAGGAGGGAGGGAGAGAGTGGAGGAGGTGTGTGTGTGTGTGTGTTTGTGTGTTTGTGTGTGTGTGTGTGTGTATGTGTGTGTGTGTGTGTGTGTGTGTGTGTGTGTGTGTGTGTGTGTGTGTGTGTGTGTGTGTGTGTGTGTGTGTGTGTGTGTGTGTGTGTGTGTGTGTGTGTGTGTGTGTGTGGTGTGTTGTGTGTGTGTGTGGTGTTGTGCGTGACTTTTGTGTGTGTGTGGTGTGCCTTTGCGGGCGCGCGTGTGTGTGTATGTGTTGCATGCGTGCGTGCGAGTGTTTGTGTCTGCGTGTCTGCGTGTGTGTGTGCGTGCGAGTGTGTGTATGCGCGTACGTACACCTGCCTCTCGTGGTTACGTCGACAAGACCCAAAATCCCAAGTCCTTTCCCGAAGACACCGGAAAGCCTCCCCAATGACACAGTACAACTACACAGAAAAGAGAGAGGAAGAAAAAAGACACAAACTGAATTAACACTGAGCTCTCTCTATTCCTCGGCTGGATTATTGGATAAAATGGATCAAAGGAGAGAGAGAGAGGATAGAAATTGACGTCGTTTTCCTGTTTTTTTTTTTTTTTTTTTTTTTGAGAAGAATGACAGATGGATTGACAAGATCGTCGAAGACAATGGTAAAATGAAAGATTTTTTTTTCTTTTTTTCTTTCACTCTTTGTTTCTTTCCTTCGTTCTTTCTTTCTTTTATTTTTTATTTTTTTCTCTTTTTTTCTTTCTTTCAATCTTTTCTTTTCCTTTTCTTTCTGTCTTTCATTTATTTTCTTTCATTCAGAGAAAGAGAAAGAGAAAGAGAGAGGAGAGAGAGAGAGAGAGAGAGAGAGGAGAGAGAGAGAGAGAGAGAGAGAGAGAGAGAGAGAGAGAGAGAGAGAGAGAGAGAGAGAAATTAAAAGGAGGTGGGTAAGGTGAAAAGATATGGGGAGTAAAGAAATGTGAGTGGAAGAAACAAAAGAAAGAAAGAGAAAAGAAGGGAAATGAGAAAGGAACGAGGACGGATGATAGGAAGAAGGATGGATAGAATCAGGGAAGGGAGGAAGGAAGGAAAGGAAAAGAGAATAGATAGTGAATTGGAAAGTAAAGGGGTGTGAAGGAGGGAGATTGAGAGAGGAAAAAGAGGGATGGATAGACTGATATAAAATGAGAGTTTTGGAGAAGAAGAAAAAAGAAGATAGAGATGATGAAGAGGATGAGGAAGAGGAAGAAGACGAAGAAGAAAAAGAAGATAGAGATGACGAAGAGGATGACGAAGAAGAAAAAAGACGATGATGGAAATTAGGAAGAATAAGAATAAAAATAGTAAGAAAGAAGAACTAGAAGAAGGTGATAATTATAGTAAAATAGAAGAAGGTGATAACTATAGTAAAATAGAAGAAGAATAAAAGATGAATAGATAATTGCATAAATAGGCATAATAGGAAAAAATCACTTACGGAACCATTCAACACATAAC
>NW_020869223.1:89324-94324 GCF_003789085.1 Penaeus vannamei
CTGTGATAGTTACCATGGTAAATATTATTTCTATTATCATCAGCATCATTATTGTTTTCTACATTATCATTATTATTATCATGATTATCATTACAATTCTTATCATTTTCATCATTATTATTATTTTCATTATTATCATCGTTATTATTATTACTGTTATTACCATCATCATTACCGCTATCATTATTATCATTATCCTTATCATCATTATCATCATCATTATCACTGTCATTATCATTATCATCCTTAGTAGTAGTAGTAGTAGTAGCAGCTTTACCAATACTGTTTTTATTATCATTATTATCATGATTCTGATTATTGCGATCATCGTTATCGTTATTATTAATTTCATTATCAGAATTATCTTCATTATCATCATTACTAGTATGACCATTATTGTTACCGTTGTAGTTTTTTTATTATCATTATCATCAACATTGTTTCTTATATCATCAGCACTAGTATCCTTATCAATATTACTATTATCTTCGTTGCGGTTATTATCATTACCAGTATTAGCATAGTTATTATCATTATCTTTGTTATCACAATTATTGACAACATTACCATATCATTATTACTTTCACCATTACTATTTTTGTATTTATGACCATTATCATCATTATTTGCATGGTCCCTATATTTATTTGTATTGTTATCACTAATATCATAAGTATCATCTATAATAATTATCATAATTTGGAAATGTGATTGCAAATGTATGCATCTGTTTTTTTCCGATGCTAATTACATGACAGATATTGGAGAAAAACATATTATGTATTAATTGAAATGTATTTACTCAATTTTATCTAAACTCAAACGCTGATTGCTGTTTCGATACATGTGGGCACTGGCTGATAAAAAAAGAAATCTCTCAGACAATAACAACAATAATAATAGAAATCTCTCAGACAATAACAACAATAACAATGATAGTACTGATAATGATACTGAAGAGGAAAATTACATGATAACAACGAAGAACAATAACATCAACAACAGCAGTAATAGTAATAGTAATAATAATAATATCACCATCATCATATAGTGATGATAACACCGCATTCGGTATCTTGCCTTAAAACTTCGACAATGATAATGAATGGAATCAACGGTATTGACAGTAATACAAATATTATTAACAGTAATACAAGCGATAACATGAGCTTGACTGGATCATAATAAACTTTATTTCACCCTAACACACCACACAAATACCACTTAAGCAACAGCCTTCCCCTACGGAAATGATAAACATTTACCATACACACGTTGTAGGATAGCTCATCACTGTCATTAACAGGACGCCATTCATCCTAAAAAGAATACCAACATTCATGAAGTAACTACGATAAAAGAATTTTCACACGTTCTACCTACATCCTAACGGTCTACGTACTATATAATGTAGTAAATACAGGTTCCTTAACTATTAATCCTACCATGCGCCATATACCGTGCAGTCTCAATAAACATAACATACTAGAATACAATAGTAGTAACATATCGGTTAACATTAAGCTGAATAATTGTCAATTTACAATTCAAAGGCCACACACAGCAACCGCAAAATCGGAATCAAAATATGTGTTGACGACCTAGCACCAAATAACCGTAAAGTAACAACACAGAAGATACAACAGCAGCACAGCCGTAGCAGCAGAGAAACCGCATCTCGCACAGCATCCATAACCGCAAACGCAACTACAGAACAGCACCCGCAGTAGCACAAAGATTTGACGCAGTATACCAATGAAAACAACACAACAGCCATAACAGTATCAGCCTCAACAGCATAACAAGCGCGAACCAGTAAAACAACAAGCAACCACGTTAGCATAGTATCCTCATCAGCGACATCAGCAACCGCAGCACAGGAGCCGCAGCAGTCAGCAGAGCGCGGAGCAGCCGGGCGAGAGAATTGGTGTCAGCCCGAAACGACTTGTTAGGCGCCCAGCGAGGCCATTAGCCCCGGGAAGCGATCCGCCAATCGACTAACTACCGGCTCTTACTTAGTGCTAAGGAAACAGAGGTGTCTTGGCCGAGGGGGGGGGGGCGAAGGGGAAGGAAAGGGAGGGGGCGAGGGGAATAGGATGGAGGAGAAGAGGGGAAATGAGAAAGATGGGGAGAGGGAGAAGGGGAGGAAAATGAATTCGTCTAAGGTTTCCCCAAAAATCTAGGGAATCTTGCATCCATTCTAGGTCACGGCCGTATGTTGTTTACGATTTATAACAGGAACTCCAGTAAAGAAAGTTGTCTAAATGTTTCCCTAAATTCTTTCCTGTTTCACTGCAACAACGAAAGCTGTCTGGCTCTCAAAGGAGAAATCGGTGCAAGCAGAAGTCACCAAAGAGAGCCAAGATAGCGGACTATACGCTACTTCACAGACGTCCCTGAGACATCAACATCCACAGAACAAACGGCAGCTGAAGATCTCTTGCACATGCGCACATGGACACGAGTCGCATCGGAGACGCCCCTCGTCACGCCCAACAACTTGCCACCTTCCCACGCCGCCCGCCCCACCCCGCGCGTAAGCACAACCTCATTACCGCCAAACTACGTTATTGAAACAAGGCCGATATATAAAGGATTTTCTCGTCAAAGGTCCTTACCTGAATAGCGCTATCATATAAACACTAGGCCCAATATAGGACCCATAGGCCTAGGGAAGTAGGGGACCCATAGGCCTAGGGAAGTAGGGGACCCATAGGCCTAGGGAAGTAGGGGACCCATAGGCCTAAATGATGCTCATGAACGATAACAACGTAGCTGAAGGGAGTAACGAGCGAGAAATTTCACGCTTTTCGTTGAAATTATCAATTTATTCATATAATTCATTCCAGATGTGGACTTTTAAAGTCATGTCTACGAGGTAGATTAATTGGATATCTATCTATTATTCTATCTGTCTATATATATATATATATATATATATATAATATATATATATATATATATATATATATATACAGATACAGTGCGCATGTAAATACTTATTTCCATCTAATGATCCCATTTTGTTGCTGTTTGTTGTAAAAGTCCTTTCAACATAGAATTCGCACTCTCTCTGATTCGACACCCCTTTCCCCTCCTCAACTCCCCCCCCCCCCCATCCTTAACCTCCTAAACTCTCACCCTCTTCCCTCCTCAGCACCCCCCCCCTTACCCGTTCCTCCTATAGATCTTGTTCTTCTGGACAAAAGCCGGATTTGTTTATTTCTGCCTCGTCCTTTGCGGGGATTAAAGGCATCTTACTTATGGAAAAATATAAATCGCCTTGAGTTTCGTCTTGGCTCCGACGGCCAAATGCCTCAGTGGGTCTCTCTCTCTTGCTGTCTCTCTCTCTCTCCTCTTCTCTCTTACTATCTCCTTCTCTCTCGTTATCTATCTCTTATCATCATCTCTCGTTATGTCTCCTCTCTTACTATCTCCTTCTCTCTCGTTATCTATTTCTTATCATCATCTCTCGTTATCTCCTCTCTTACTATCTCCTTCTCTCTCGTTATCTATCTCTTATCATCATCTCTCGTTATCTCTCCTCTCTTACTATCTCTCGTTATCTATTTCTTATTCATCTCTCGTTATCTCCTCTCTTCTATCTCTCTCTTCATCTCTCGTATCGTTATCTATCTCTTATCATCATCTCTCGTTATCTCCTCTCTTACTATCTCTCGTTATCTATTCTATCATCATCTCTCGTTATCTCTCTCTTACTATCTCCTCTCTCTCGTTATCTATCTCTTATCTCATCTCTCGTTATCTCTCCTCTCTTACTATCTCTTCTCTCTCGTTATCTATCTCTATTATCATCTCTCTTATCTCCTCTCTTCTCTGCTTTTCTTTTTTCTTCTTCTCTCACTCTTTTTCTTCTTCTCTATCGCTTATTATCTCTCTTCCTGATGGACTATATCTCTCTTCTTTTCTTTCTTACTTCTCTCTTTCTCTCCTCTTCTCTCTCTCTCTCTCTTCTCTCTCTCTCTCTCTCTCTCTCTCTCTCTCTCTCTCTCTCTCTCTTCTCTCTCCTCTCTCTCTCTCTCTCTCTCTCTCTCTCTCTCTCCCTCTCTCTCTCTCTCTCTCTCTCTCCCTCTCTCCTCTCTCTCTCTCTCTCCTCTCTCTCTCTTCTCTCTCTCCCTCTCCTCTCCTCTCTTTCTCTCTCTCTCTCTCCTCTCTCTCTTTCTCTCCTCTCTCTTCTCTCTCTCCCTCTCTCTCTCTCCTCTCTCTCTCTCTCTCCCTCTTTCTCTTCTCTCTCTTTCTCTCTCTTCCCTCTTTTCTCTTCTCTTCTTCTCTCTCTCTCCTCTCTCTCTTTCCTCTCTCTCTCTCTCTCTCTCCTTCTCTCTCTCTTTCTCCTCTCTCCTCTCTCTCTCTCTTTCTCCTCTCTTTCTCTCTCTCTCTCTCTCTCTCTCTCTCTCTCTCTCTCTTTCTCTCTTTCTCTCTCTCTCTCTCTCTTTCTCTCTCTCTCTCTTTCTCTCTTTCTCTCTCTTTTCTCTCTCTCTCTTCTTTTTCTCTCCTCTCTCTTTCTCTCTCTCTCTTTCCCTCTCCTCTTTTTCTCTCTCTCTCTCTCCCTCTCTCTCATCTCTCTCTCTTTCCTCTCTTTCTCTCTCTTCTCTCTCTTTCTCTCCTCTCTCTCTCTCTCTCTCTCTCCCTCTCTCTCTCTTTCTCTCCTCTCTCTCTCTTTCTCTCTCTCTCTCCTCTCTCTCCTTCTCCTTCCTCTTCTCTCCCTCTCCTCTCTCTCTTCTCTCTTTCTCTCTCTCTTTTCTCTCTCTCTCTCTCTCTCTCTCTCTTTCTTTTCTCTCTCTCCTCTTTCTCTCCCTCTCTCCTTCTCCATGGTCGAAAGAGAAGCTGTACCCTCCTGGCGCAGTCTTCCTGTGTTTACACTACCAGAGAAGCAGCGATTTGCACCTACCACACCGAGCCTGGTTGAGCTACATCTCCCCCTCGAGGAAGCCCTGTGAACTCACCCCCCCCTCCCTCTTTGCCAAGGCTGAGAGGAAGCC
>NW_020869223.1:99324-104324 GCF_003789085.1 Penaeus vannamei
TTTAAGAGCTAGGGGGGGCATGAGTGGAGGGGGGTTCTTGTAGGCAGTCAGGGGGGATCTGCGGTTGGGGGGGGGGGGGGTCCTGTAAGTTGAAGGGTACAGGGGAGGGGGTGGTGTTCCTATACGAGTCACGGGGCATGGGTGTCATGTAAGAGTCACCGGGGCAAAGGCGGGTCTTCCATGGTGGTACAGGGCGGCACTCGCCCCCCCCCTCCCGCAATCTGACTGGCCACCCCGTGTGCCCCCCCATCCAAGAGACATTGACCCTTTATATATTAAAGTATAATATATATATAATATTATATATATATATATATATATATATATATAATACACAGCAAGATGAAAACATAAATGTATAACTATATAATATAAGTACTGAAGTGAGCAGTCTTAATTTTTTGTTTCTTTTGCCCCCCCCCCCCGATTTATTGTTACCCTCTGTGCCCACCAAGAGAAAATTCTCTGGACCCGCCCTGCAGGGGGGCAGAGGTGGGGCAGGGTTGTCCCTAAAGAATCGGGACAGATGGTGAAGGGCGGAGGGGGCGGGGCCCTCCTTAAGAGGGGGGGGAGGAGCGACGATATTGGGACGTGCGGTTGTGAGAAGATGCGTAAGAGAAACCAGGCCTTTAAGGGACATTGAGGAGAAAACACATAAACAGAAAGAGTAACGAAACATTATTCGCCCAGCCGCGCCATAAACACGATCACGTTATTCGCACAGCGCTGGGGTTTCGAAACCGATGACGGAACAAGCTTCGCCAGCAGCAAGCAGGACGGGTCGGACGAGTCCCGGCAGGAAGATAGCAGAGACGAAGTGGAGAGAGGAAGAGCAGAGGGTGATGGAGGCGGCTGCCCTTCCTTGCAACCAGTCGGCTCAAGTGCAGGTTCTATATTTTTTCCCGTTTGTTTTGTCTTGAAAGTGTAAGACGGAATATGAGTGACGATGTACTGGAATAGTTGATAGGGATTGTGGAGTCAGTTAACTGTGGCTGAAATTGCTGTTTACATATATTTTGTATTACTTTTTATACGCGGGTTTAGAAATATTGCTGCATGTTAAGATTTTAACAAATTCTAGTGAATATTGCATGAGCTATTTCAATTTGTTATTATTATTAAATTTAATGAATTTTGTTATACATTGTTTATGTGAAAACTTCAAAAACTTTTTAAAGTTTTTAATCCAGAGTACACTACAGAGAAGCAGGAGGGGGGGCTCCTTTGAGATCCTTGAGCCTAGGGAGAGGGAGAGGGGTAACAGGGTTCTTAGTCTTAAAATGTCATATAATTTTATGGAAATTTAAGACCTTAAAAAGTCTTAAAAACGAATTTTTTTTCTGTCTCAAGTCTGAAAATATATTACATTTCTCTGACATCTTTGCGTAATTGTACTAATACCGTTGGAGGCCATCGCGATTCATTCACTTTCGGATCTCTACGCGGCTTAGCCAGAAATAATTTGTTAGACCTTGACCTTCGTAGATCGACGCTACCGTTTATTTATTGTCCGCGTGAAAATAAAAAATCTGGCGTTCAATCTATCAAGAGGTTATGTAAAAATCATGGGGAAAATTTTTAATCTTGGTCATTGACGCGACAAGTAGGCCTACACATCATGGGGAAGTGTTTATTTAGCGACAAGTGGCACCAGGTCTTAAAAAGCAATTGGTATGATTCTGAAAGAACCCTGTTACCGGGCACGTCTGGTATTTGAGAGGAGAAACGGGAGGCGTGAATTACAGAGGCCAACACAACAAAACACGACCAAAAGCAACACAATGCAACAAACCACAGCACATTACAACCCAGCACAACACAACAACCACAACACTTTACAACCCAAAACAACACAGTACAATGCAATCCAACATAAACATAAGGAGCTGTCACACTAGCACTTTCCCGTCATTTTTTGTACAATTTCTGAAAATTTGTCCCTTTTTTGAGCGAAATGATCGTTTCCGTTTGAAAACTTTCCCGGCAATTTTTTTCAGCCAACCATAGTCAAATCAAGAGCTATAATTAAGAATGTTTGCATTTATGTTAAATAAAATCAGATGTAACAGAAGGATAGAATGAATTTAGTACATATACTATAACAAAATAGATTAGTAAATATATGACTTATTATTTATTGACATTGATAAAATTTGTTTGTGTTGGCAAGATTGTTTACATCCTTGAGATCAGTGTGCGCCATTCCTCTCTAGTTTCGACGTCGCGAATCGTGCTAATTTTCGTGTCTGGATACGCCTTTCTAATGAATTTCTCATCGATAGAATCGTTGCCTCAAAGAGATTAGAGATGGCGGGTACACAACGAAGAAATTGAAGAGGAAGGCGTATAGTTAGATCGCCAATAGGAAGGCTTGGATATTGAGTACTCCATGTCTCTTCAAAACAATGTACGATGGCAGCCTCTTTTGTTTGCGTTGATGTTGTCCCTAATGAAAATAGAACTCATTGAGACGCGCCTGGCTATGGGTCAAGAAAAGGACATCTTTTCACCAGTCAACCAACTGAAGTTTGAATATCTCAAATTTGGTCAAAACCTGCCCAACTGTCTAGAAAACCAAACACATCTCTACAAGAGTCGAAGGATCTTTTGGGCCATATCCTCATGGTCAGTCAAGTCAGAAATATTGATCTAAAGGACTCCCTGTCATTCAGCCTTCGTGATTATCCACCAGCATTGTCTTGTTATAGAGGAACACACTCGAAGACAGATAAATCCAGCTGAGAAAACATCTGGAAAATACTGTGTCCATCCCCAGTAATAGTATCCCAGGAACCGGGAGCACATGGATTTTTGACGGAATGTAACAACAACCCTTCAGTTCTTCATGCTTTAGTATCTTGGACTAATCAAACCAGCATCAGCATGCCAGCATGTATGATATTGTTTCAGATGAAAACTGATAATACTTATATGATAAATTTGTGAGTTTTTTTTCAGAAATGGATTTACATTTTTAAAGTTTTAACCTCAAGAAATTAAATTTATATTTCTCATGTTTTACCTCTCCATTGCAGGGTTACAAAGGGATAAAATTTGTATGCATCCTATTGCATAATATGTTTTGTGAAGCAAAAAAACTAGTTCATAACATAAATGCTCCAACCCCAAAATATCCAATAACTGTTTATTACCCTTGCAGAAGTTTATTTTTATAGTTCTCTTCGATGGTCAAATAGACTTATTTTTGAGGCATACCCCACAACGCAAAACATCATTACCATTACACAAAACACAATACAAAACAAAAACAAACCAGCCCAACACAACACAGACCACATAAAACGCAATAACTACAGACAACACAAAACAACTAAGAAGACCGAACCAAATCAAGCGAAACCTATTTATTTATTTATGAGCTGCTGCCATTTGATTTTGCACAAATACGAACACAGATGAACTTTCCTTGGCCTTTGCAAAAAAAGGGAAATACACTAAGTATAATAATGATTGTAAGATGAAATGCCGAGTTGGCTATACAAAAAAGACACGATGGAATATTTAGAGAGGGTAGTACTCAGGCAGATAAACAAATGAAGAAATATCAAGCGAACTTGATAGAGAATGAATAAATTAGACGATAAATAAACAGATGGATAAGGACAGGCACAGAGCGAGTGGAAGAGAGGGAGGAAGAGGTAGGAAGAATGAAAGAGAGGGAGCGAGAGCAAGATCAAGAAAGTGAGAACGAGAGAATGAGAGCAAGAAAGCGAATTCGAGACCGTAAGAGAGAGCGAGGCCTAAAACGAAAGAAAAAGAGCGAGTGGTGAAAGGGGAATGGGGGGGGGGGGATCCTCAACACGAAGGAGAGACAAGGGGCGTTGATGATGATCTTTCTCGCATAATTGATGAGACAAATTTACCTCTTGATCAGGGGGCGAGGGGCATCGGCGGCCAGAGGCTTAGCTGGTAAATAGCAAGAGGCGGAAGAGGAAATTGGGCTCTAGGATGTTGTCTTTCCCTCCTATCTATTTATCTGTATTTCTATTTTCTTTTCTTTCTTTCTTTTTTTCTTCTTTTGTCTGCTTCCATTTTATTACTTTACCTTATTCGTTTATTATTATTATTATTGGCATGTTCATTTCCTCCGTCAAGGAGGTTATGTGTTGAATAGTGTTAACCGTTGTTATAAATAGATTTTTACGATTTTTGTGTCTTCGATGCAGGAACGTTCAAAATCATTGCATCAGTTACCCCCATTGCCTTGGCAATAGAGGTAATTATTATCATCATCATCATTATCATCATTATTACCTCCGGCAAGGTTATGTTTTTATTAGTTTTTAGTATGTTTTGTTTGTTGGTTAGCAGGATATCAATGCCCCTATTGCCTTGACGTAGGTATGCGCTCTCTGAGTGCCTCTAGTCTCTTCATATCTTAACTTTCATTCATTTTCCGCTGAATGTGCCACTTTCGCCAATTCCCGGCCCATTCTCTCGCCTTCATTCTTTCCTTCGTTTTCAGACTCGCAAAGCCCCTGGCAAAAGAGGCTCCGGCAGTCCTCGGTTTTCTCGCTAATCGGCTCGCGGGGAAGCCCCCCCTCCGCGGGATAATGGAACGTGACCTCCGCCCCTCCGCCAGCATCAGCGCTTCCGCTCATCTCCCGCTCGGTCGCCGTTTGCGGATCAGGCACGACGCCCCTCGTCCCGCCCGTCCTGACGGCGACGCGGGCGGCCTGGCTCGCCCCGCCCTCGGCTCGCTCGGGCTCTTCTCGGAGGGAAGGTTCGTTAGGATTTTTTTTCTCTTGTTCTCTCTCTCTCTCTATCTGTGTGTGTGTGTGCTCGCGCGCGCGCGAGCGTGCGTGCGCCCTGTGCTGGGGCAGCGGTTAGCGTATTGGACTAGCAATGTTGCAGACCTGCGTTCATTCCCCTGCCCGGCCTGTGATTGGTAACCCCGGCCATTCCTTGCACACAGGAGGAGATTTGGAAGCAAAATGAAACAGACAGGATGTCACAGCAAACAATATCTATTGTAACTA
>NW_020869223.1:114324-116824 GCF_003789085.1 Penaeus vannamei
CCATGGTAACTGATGGCAAGCGGTTAATCTGTCTTTACCATGGCAACTCTAGTTACCAGTGATTTTATTATCGTAAATACGTTAGTGAGTCTGGCCCCAGGATGGTTTCAGCAATTTTTGTTTTATTTGAATATGAGGAAATATTTCAACAATGCTTTAAACACTTTTCTTTTGCATCAAACTATTTACCTCAAACCAGCATAACGAAAAAAAGCTATGTAGACTCTTTGTATTGTCTTGTCATCAGACCTAATTTTAATGCAGTGAAAGAGCAATATAACAAGACATGGTTTTATTTTGAATTCATTTATTTTTCTTAGAATCATAATATAAGGATACACGTACACTTACAGGGCGGGGCTGCTCAAAAGTCTACGCTTCGCAGACTTGTGATGATGAAAATAATGGACGAGTTCAGTGGATTAAGTTCATCCATATTTGAAAATAAACAATAATAATCACTTGATTATTGTCACTTTAGAACATCGTTATCAAAAGTGAAAAACTATCGCTATTGCTCGCACCATATATGTTCTTTGCTCGCAGGTTGTTGCCCATATATCGTTGGTTGCTACGACGTGTCCGCGAAAAACATATCTAGACTGCAAACACATGGCTTATGTATACCAAAACATCCCACATTTCCACTGAAGCAGCCGGAATACCCTGGGTATAAAGGTGATGATTATGATATCAATAATCCGATGATACCAGTAACAGTGATAGAAATAATAGGAAAAAGAATAATGATAATCATCTACACAAAGCCACTTCAACTGAGATGGAGGGAGGGAAGGGGGAGACGAGGGGGAAAGAGGGAATAAGAAATTGGTGATCGAAGAGAGGAAAGAAATAAGAGGGAGCCGACAGAAGGGGGAGGTGAGCAAGGAAATACCCTTGGAACAAAAGGCTGAAGACCAAGGGGTTTGTGGCATGGCATGGAAAGTCACGAAGGGGACATGGAAGAGGGTTGAGAGTAAGGATCTACTCTCACTCCCAAATCTTCCCTTTTTCCCTCCCTTTCTCTGTAAGCCCCTCTCCCCTCCCTCTCGCTATTCTCCCCTTTTCCCTTCTACCTTCGTGCTTAACCACTGCCCTTGGACAGTCGTGTAAATAATGAATATATATTAACTGACGGTCTGACAACTTCAATGCAGTGTACTTGCCAGAAGAATTATATAATAACAGCAATGATAATGATTATGATAATATAGTAGAGGATTTCAGGCATAAAAGGTAAGCGTAGCGTGCGAATGGACGAACTGTGAAATGAAACGCACACATAACATGATGATAGCGGAAGTAATACTGCTAATTATAAGAATAACAATAACACTAATACTACTAATAACAGCAATAATGATTATAATAGAGATAATGACAAAACAATTATAGTGGCAATAACAATAACAGTTATAACAATAATGAAGGCAATGGCGATGATATAAACAATATTATTATTTTAAAAAATGCATGGTCCAAAACTACATTGAATGACTACAGGCTGATCAGATGATTAATATTCATTTCCGAAGAACTGCGCTGTAGGTTAGAGCTGAAGAAAAAACGATGAAAAACAAAGATATTACCATTTTCCACTTCATGAAGTACATGCAATCGTTAGCTGCAAAAACAAAGAAACTTTTTCTCTCTTTTTTTTGACTCAGTCTCTCTTCCTCCCTCTTTTTCTCCCTCCCTCCCCCCTCTCTATCTATCTCTCCCTTCCTCCCCCTCTCGCCCTCTCTCTATTTCTGTCTCTCTCTCTCTCCATCTCATTCTCAATTTAATTGACACGTTATACGTATATATGCATTACTGATTAATATACGCATTAATATTCCTGTCTCCTTTACTTATTTGAATAATTATATAATCAACTCAGTCAATGAAATTATTGAGTGACTGGCCCGTGCTCTACACACATACACACACACACACACACACACACACACACACACACACACACACACACACACACACACACACACACACACACACACACACACATGTTCACTCAGACAACCGCACCATTTCGCTGGCTACAGTACACAGGCACGGACTCACAAAAATAGATGACAACCACAAGTATATCCAAAAGACAAAAGCAACTGATATCGAACACTTGTCAGCCTTCGCGATCCAAAGGGTAAAGATACGACATATACGTATATAGGTGTCCAATAAAAGCGGCGTCCCTCGCCAGTCGCTCGCACATATTCCTCCGGATTTAATGCTGTATTTGGACGATGGACGCTCCATATCGCTGGTCACTGGCCATCAGAGGTGGAATATTAAGAAGATCCGGGAACCTAACCGAGTATAGACTCCGGTAATGCCATGCTTACATCTGGGCTCGCGGGCTTCGGTGAGACACACGAGCATCTGGCATAAGGACGAGAAGAGGGTCGAGTCGCCTGATGAACCGCGATAAAAAGTCCGGGAATGGGATCGTCCTACGAGTAACGTTGACATATATCAGTTTTATTTTTCGTATTTGAAT
>NW_020869223.1:124324-126824 GCF_003789085.1 Penaeus vannamei
TGTTATAGAACGTAGTTTATGTTATAGAGCGTGGTTAGTTTATGTGTACTAGAACGTAGTTTATGTTATAGAGCGTTGGTTAGTTTATTTATAGAACGTAGTTGATATAGAAAACGTATAGTTTATGTTCTAGAGCCGTGGTAGTTTATGTTTTTACGTTAGTTTATTTTATAAGAGCGTAGTTGTATGTTATAGATTTTTTATGTTTTAGACGTGAGTTTATGTTATAGAGAGTGAGTTGTATTATGTTATAGAACCCCGATAATTTTTTTTTATAGAACCGTGTTATATGTTTATAGGCGCCGTGGTATAGTTTTTATGTTATAAACGTATGTTGAGTTATGTTATAGAACGTGTTTCATGTTTAATAGGAGCGTGTTTTTTTTATTAGAACTGGCGTAGTTTATGTTTTGAGCGTGGTTTAGTTTCAATATGTTATTAGAATTTTATAGAACGTAAGTTATTGTAATAGAGGTGGTTAGTTTATGTTATAGAAGCTAGTTTATGTATAGGAACGTAGTTTTATGTTTTTTAGAGCGTTTTTTATTGTTTTAGAACGTATAGTTATGTTTTATAGGCTGAGTTAGTTTATTTTTATAGAACGTAGTTATGTTATAGAGAGTGGTTTTAGTTTATTTTTTAACGTATATTTATGTTATAGAACGTTTTTTAGAGTTGGTTAGTTTATGTTTTTTTGTAGAACGTTAGTTTCATGTTTATATAAGAGAGTGGTTAAGTTTATGTCGTATAGAACGAGTGGTATTGTTTATAGAGGTGGTTATTTTAATAGAACGTATTATAGTTTATGTATAGAGCCGCGTGGTTAGGTTTTGTTTATTAGGAACGTAGTTTATGTACGAACGTGGGCGTGGTATAGTTATGTAGTATAGAAACGTTAGTTATGTATATAGAGCGTGGTTGTTTTTTTATAGTTTAGTTTATTGAGCATTTTTTATGTTTAGAAACTGTACGTTTATGTTTATAGAGCGTGTGTTAGTTTATGTTACTAGAACGTAGTTTTATCTGCTTCATCAGAACGTGTTTTTTTATGTTTTTAGAAACGTTTTGTTATACGAGCGTTGTTGAGTTATGTTATAGAACTTTTTATAGATTCGTGGTCCTAGTTTATTTATTTTTTTTTTATGTTAAAGAAACGAGTTAGTCATATGTTACTAGGATCGTAGTTTTGTTAGTTAGAGCCCGTGTTTAGTTTATTGTTTTATAGAACCGTTGTTCTTAGTCTTATGTTATAGACGTAGTTATAGTCTTATGTTTATAAACGTCTAGTTTATCGTTTTTTTATTTTTTTATGAACGTCAGTTTTATTTTTTTCAGAGCGGTAGTGTTATGTTATACGAACGTGGTTTATTTATTGTATAGAATGCAGGTTTCATGTCATATAGAGATGGGTTAGTATTATGTTAGTTGATGTATTATAGAAACGTGTTTATGTTTTCACTAGAAGTAGTTTATGCGCTATACCGCGTTGATGAGTTAGTTGTATGATCTACCTAGACGCTAGTAGTTTTGTTCCTCATAGACGTAGTTTCATTGTTTATAGCGAAGCGTGGTAGTGTTTGTCCTAATCTCTTGGAACGTACAGTTTTAGTTATAGAGCGTGGTTAGTTTACATGTTTATGAGTCTAACACGTAAGTCTCATGTTATCAGAACGTAGTTTATGTACTATATATGAATACGTGTACTTACCAGGCGTGCGTTAGTTTATGTATAGTAGCGAAACGTAGTTCTCATGTTACAGACATCTGCGTTATAGTTTATGGTTATTGAGTTCATGGTCTCCGGTTTATTCTAGTTGAGCTGCCATGTCTTTGTTTATCTTATTTAGGTTTATGGTCTTAGTTTATCTCATTCCCCTTCATACGCTTCTTTGCGCAAAGTTATCTTCGTTTGTTTCCTTTGAGTTATCTTTACTTTAGTTACTTTTTTATCAATTTAGTTTGAATTCTTTACCTTTGCCTTATATACCTTTGTTATCTTAGTTTATCTTGGTTATCTTAGTTTGTCTTACTTACCTCAGTTATCTTAATTTATTTTCTTATCTAAGTTATCTTAGCTTGTGTTACTTACCTCAGTTATCTCAATTGTCTTTTTTACCTTAGCTATCTTAGTTTGTCTTATTTTCCTTAATAATCTTCGTCGTTCTTCTTTTACCTTAGTTACCTTCTTTACCCTAATCCTCATCGCTTCATCCTCTTTACCTCAGTCTGCCTCCTCACCGCTGCCTGTATTTACACCTTGTCAGAATCAGCCTTCGCTTCAAAAGGCAAAATGTGTCTGGTGGGATTTGAACACAACTTCAGCCGAGTCTTGCAGTTTATTGAGCGTGTTGCAACCCCGTGGTTCAATGTGCATCCTGTTGTTATGATTAGTTGCAAAGAAAAATCCTACATTGCAAAACCACGCCACTTTCGCCATGTTGAAAGCATTCGGCTCCAGACAAAGCAGGGTACCTTGCTGTCTCTCTCTCTCTGACTATCT
>NW_020869223.1:159324-166824 GCF_003789085.1 Penaeus vannamei
TTCATTCTTCGTGTGAGCTCGCTCTCTCTTCATGCTATTCACAGTTACACTTCGCACATTCACACACTCAATTATTTATGCAGAACAAAAGACACTGGGATTTTTCATGAATAGAGTTTGTAAATGTCGCAGTTGTAGGCATAAAGAGTGATAAGGTATCTCTTTTGCCCGCGATTTTGTCAGTCATGACGAGTTACAACTTAACACGCAATCATTACTCACTCATTCATGCAGAACAAAAGACACTGAAGCCTTCGTTTATAGGATCTGCTGTGTCGTAGTTACATGTTTACCTCTTTTCCCGCGATTTTGCCAGTCGTGACAGGCGATGATGATGCACATTTGTCATTTACATATTTTTTCTTTCTCTAAGAGACGACAATTGCTTAAAATTGCAGATTGCCATTGTCGTTTCCCTTATCGACTCTCATATTTATCTTAGATGAGTTGTAGCTCAAGGTCCAAAAGGTCACTACTCCCATCTCACTCACTTCTTTTCCTCTTGAAAATGACAAAAGAAAAAAAAACGCAAATGAAATAAATGGCGATCGTTAAAGGCTACAAATTTGTAAAAAAGGAAAAAGGAAAAAAAAATCTTGGCCCTTACGTGTATGATCTGGTTCGATAATACATTAGATGGCCTGTTAATATCTGACAAGACACCGAAGGAGGCCGGGTGCAGACACGGAATCGCCATAGGCCTGTGGGCCAGGAATTCGTTAGTGCAGGTATGAAGCCGCCCAGAATGAAGTGAAAGGGCGCCGCCCGTAGATCCAGCGAAGAACCAGGAACTCGACAGAGCAGGTATCAGTCGCCCCAGGATGAAGTGGAAGAGCGCCGCCTGCCTGGTCGCCCGTAGATCCGGTCAAACTCTAGTAATTCATCAGCGTAGGTACATGTATACATATATATCCCACTTTAACAGGTATTTCACTTTAGATATCAGTTCTCTTTTCCTGTCGCTGTTTCTCTCTCTCTCTCTCTCTCTCTCTCTCTCTCTCTCTCTCTCTCTCTCTCTCTCTCTCTCTCTCTCTCTCTCTCTCTCTCTCTCTCTCTCTCTCTCTCTCTCTCTCTCTCTCTCTTCTCTCTCTCTCTCTCTCTCTCTCTCTCTCTCTCTCTCTCTCTCTCTCTCTCTCCCTCCCTCCCTCCCTCCCTCCCTCCCTCTCTCTCTCTCTCTCTCTCTCTCTCTCTCTCTCTCTCTCTCTCTCTCTCTCCTCTCTCCTCCCTCTCCCTCCCTCCTCCCTCTCTCTCTCTTTCTCTCTCTCTCTCTCTCTCTCTCTCTCTCTCTCTCTCTCTCTCTCTCTCTCTCTCTCTCTCTCTCTCTCTCTCTCTCTCTCTCTCTCTCTCTCTCTCTCTCTCTCAATCACACTCCTTCAAAATACAATACCCTCAAACCAGTCTATTGAAAATTGTCCCCCAATCTACAAATCAAGGGGAAAAAGGTGCGCGAAGATAGATTAATACTCGACCACCACCTCATAAACGTTCCTGAATATTGAAACGTTTATCTACATTTCATTCAGGTCTTGCGATTGGCCAGCATCCGGGACACTGAAGGTTTGTTTACGTTCGCAATCCAGTGATCTTCAAGTCTGGGTCTCGATTCAATTCCATTCTAGACTGAGCTCAGTGTATCTGGTTAGAAGTATTGATGTGTGGAGAGTGTGTGTGTGCAAATGAAGGTGTGTGTGAATACTTTTGTTTTAAGAAGAGCAGGGATGTGATGGTAGAACGATGATGAGGATACTTACGATGATAACGACCAAAATTGAAAAAAATGATGGTAGGAAAATCATAAAAAAGTTAAATAGTAACAATAGTATTGATTATATGGAAATGCTCATAATGATGATAATAATGGCACTAATGATGATGACAGCAATGAGGATAATTATGATAATGCCAATGATATTCATACAACTACTAATTATGATGATAAAGATAATATTAATAGTAATACTAATTCTAATGATGATCATAATGGTAATGCTGATACTAATGATGTTAATGATAAAGATAATAACGGTAATAGTAGTAATGGTAATAGTAATGATAAGGATAATAATAATGGTAAAAACAGCAATATCAATAGTTATAATGATAATGATGATAATGATACTCATGATCATACTAATAATAATAATAGTAATAATAATTATGATGATAATAATGACAATAATAAAAAATAATAATGATAATGATGGTAATAGTAAGGATAATAATAACAATAATGGTAATGCTAATAATAATAACAATGATGATAACAATAATAATAGTGTTAATATTAATGATAACAAGTAAAATGATGATAAAAAGAACAGTAAGAAGAATAATGACAATTGTAGCAGCAACAGTAATAATGATAATAATGATAATAAGGTAACAATGATTTTGATGGTATTGATAATCCTGATAGTGCTAATGATAATAGGGATAATGATAATAAGGATGATTACAATAATGATAATGAGACTAACAATAATAATGATGATGATGATGATGAAAACAATAATGATAATCATAATAATGATAATAATAACATTAATAACTAGAATCACTCAGAGCGCGCACGCCTCCGCCAAGGCAATAGGGTCACTGATGCAATCAAATATTCACACTTGGCGGCCGAGTGGTCGGAGCATCGTGCTCGGAGGGTTCGAGTCCCCCGCCTGGCGCGATGTTCCCTTGGGCAAGGAACTTTACCAAGATTGCCCATTGTTAAAGCCACCTGGGGGGGGGGGGCAAGCCAGCCTTTGTGGGATCCGGACCTTAGCCCGGATAACTAGAGATGTTTGGTGTCAGGAAGGGCATCCGACTGTAAAAACCTATGCCAAAACCAATATGGAATGAGCCGCAATAGGAAAATCAGTGGAAGCAGCTCATCCATAACGGCGACCCTATATAGAAATGGGAGAAATCTGAGAAGAATAATTACATTAAAATTTCCCTATTCTCAAGCACACTGGTGATGGCCATAAACATAACCCCCTTGGCAGAGGCAATAAAGGTAATAATAATAGTTACCCCTGCCTAGAGGGTTACCTGATGCAATCATTGAAAAAATAATCCTAGATCCGGATCATGATCCAGATCACCATCAAAATTTCATGGCATTTAAGGTAGGCTAAGAAACACTTGGTAAAACAACATAAAAATTTGTTTATAACTTTATTGCATTTGCAATAGGGTAATTCACGTAATCATTAGGAATTTTCCTGGATCCAGATCACCAAAAATTAATAGCATCTGAGTTGGGCTAAGATACACCTCTGGTAAAAAAAAAAGGAGAAAAAAAAGAAAAAGAAAATATATATATATATACATATATGTGTGTGTGTGTGTGTGTGTGTGTGTGTGTGTGTGTGTGTGTGTGTGTGTGTGTGTGTGTGTGTGTGTGTATATATATATATATATATATATATTATATATATATATATATATATATATATATATATATAACTTTTAGAGTTATCCTGTTGACCAACGAACAAACAAGCAAATTAGTCAACGCTACCAAAAGCATAGCCTCCTTGACGGAGGTGATATGAAAAAGAATGATAACAATGAATAACAACCATGATATTGATAATATTAATGATAATAAAAATTCAACATATAACGACAATAAAAATAATGATAATAATAAATGATGATAATAGTTACAATAATTACCATAGTACTAGTAGTACCAGTAGTACAAGTAATAATATCAATAACAAGAATATGATAATGATTATAGTAATAATGATAATGGTAATAGTATTTTCATAATAATAATAATAATGATAATACCACAACAACATCAATAATAATAATCTTAGAGAATGATTTCTTCATATTTTTAGTTATCCTGCGAACCAAAGAACAAAACCAACGGTACCAAAAACATAACCTCTTTGGCGGAGATAATGATAGTGATGATAGATATGATTTTGATAATAATGATGATATTGATAATAACGGTAATTGTAAATGCCAATATCTTTTCGTTTTATTTATTTTTATCAGTTTTGGGGATACAAGTAAACAATTCGAACCATTAACAAAAAAAAAATATTCACAAAAAAAAAACATTCACAATTTTACACATTCAGTTGGAAATACAAAAAAACCTTCCTTTTCATTTCGGGTCCATAATTCACACTGTCCACAATGTTAAGTCTCGGCGTGGCCCATAAATCTTGGGACAGTTGTAAAGTGGCCACGTGGACTGGATCTTTCCATTTAATAAGTAATGATAATTAAAAATTGAAGCCTCTGTGCCTGGCCCTTGGCACGAGTAGGTTCAGCAGCTAGCATGTCTGTCAAATAATACAGCATTGTTTATGTATGATGTATAAACAATATCACAAACAAAACAATAAAAAAAAAAAAAAAAAAACATAAGACGGGGAAAGTACCTCACCTTACGGTCAGGGCTGTCGCGACAACCGACTCTGAATTACTGGATACCCTATGATTGGTTAAGTATTCGAGTCGTGATTGGCTCAGAAACTGTGACGTCACAACTGTTGTTTTCTTTTAAAGGCTTATTTTTGTGCGCATTTAGTAATCCCCTCCAGCACCTATCTTGTATCATTATTGTCCACAGACTTGTTAAAATGCATTTGCACTGGCCTATACCAAATAATCTTTGGTCTATACTCGAGGATTTGTGGGTGGGGCTATGTGACGTCATCATATTAATGGCAAGAACCGCTATAAAGACATATGTTTTCGTGTATATCTCGCTTATATCAAATAACTCTGAGGGAAACTGAAAATCTTCGCTTTTATTTCCTCTTAATAATCGTTCCATGCCGTTAGCAACCTTCAAAAAATACATATTCACTACAGAAGCCAATAGTAGTTTCGCCTTCTGTGTTATATTTCTGTTGTCATTACTGTGTGGGTTACAATCCAAACTAATTTTGTTTACATATATCATACATGCTGTATTGAATGCAAGAAAAGTAAACAATATCTAGATATCTGCCTGTGATATCATATAAACAATTATCCTGTCATTTCTGGTATCTGTCATCTACCAGCTCGGACGTCATACCCGACCGACTCCTCCCTCCTTCCCTGAAGCGCCACGGACAGAGGCGAAACGAAATAAATTAAACTAAATACAAAAGCCGAATTTCTTCACATAGCTCCCCCAACAAGTATCTATCTAACAGATAGATACAAATTAAAAACAAAAGAAATTCGTACTTTTTCAACAAAAAAACAAGAACCATTTTACTGGAGCTTCAGTATAAATGGAATCCCTTCAAAACTAAAACTACGTGGTGTATACACTACCAAGTAGCTTCAGAACTGCTGCTTAAGGAATAAACTTTCTATAAAATAAAATCAAGCCAAGGAAAGATCTTAAGGTCTTATTTGTGCAAAGGGAAGATAAATTAAGCATAGCCTCTATCTCATCAAGTTTAGGAGTGTTTGTGCAACCTGGAATTAATGAAAATACACCTTCAAACTTTGCAATTAATGATTCAATATCACATTTCTGTTCTTCTGAAAGATCAGAACAAATCTCAGGTTGGTCGTCCTCAGGAAAAATGGATTCTTCCACATCAGAAGTTATAATCATTCAATTAAGTAATTTCCAAAATGCTATTCTGAACTACTTTTGGGTTCATTTCGACATCTATCTTACTTTCCTCGTCCATAAAATTAGGTTGGGAACTTGTTGCTCTCCTATGATACTTCTTAAGTAGGTTAGCATGAAGCAACTTAGGTTTTCCGCCTTCACTGATAAGATAATTCACCTTATTGCGACACTCTAGAACAGTATGTTGATCATTCCAAGCCATGAGTAATTTATTTTGGTTATCAGGGAGGAGTACAAGAACTTCCTCACCTGGACTGAGCTTCCTATTCTATGATTTTGTCAAAATATGATTTGAATTCAGATGAACTAATCTCAGTATTTTTTAAAATTAAACTAAATATAATAGCCAAATTTCTTCACAGTAATGATAATAATAATAATGATAACGATAAGAATAATAATGATAATAATAAATCAATAATAATAATGATAATAATAAATAATATAATAATAATAATAAATATAATAATGATAATAATAAAATAAATACTAATATTAATAATCATTATTATGATTATCATATCTTTAGTATTAGTATCATTATTGTTATCATAAAAATGATAATAATGATTGTAATAATAACAGTAATAATGATTGTAATAATAATAATGATAGTCATGGTAATAATGATGATGATATTGATTATCTTCCTCTGTTGTTTCTTGCAATCCATTTTTCTTCAGTATCTTTTTATGTGGCCTGAGACTTCAGAGTGTGTATGGAAAGATACACATACACATACAGACAAACACACACACAAACACACACACACACACACACACACACACACACACACATATATATATATATTATATATATATATATATATATATATATATATATATATATATATATATATATATGTATGTATATTATATATATATATATATATATATATATATATATATATGTGTGTGTGTGTGTGTGTGTGTGTGTGTATACACATATACATACATAAAATACATATGTTCACACACACATGCACACACAGACACACACCCATATATATATATATATATATATATATATATATATATATATATATATATATATATATATATATATATATATATATATATATATATATATATAGGTGTGTGTGACTGAATCACCACAAAATATAGTCGGCGTAGACCAGGTTGTCATGAGACCCTGATACTTTAATTTTATATGGATGCTGCAAATACAGCGATAAAATAAATAAATAGATAAAACAAAAACAAAAATATACGAAGCAGACAAACAGCGAACGAGGAAACCTCTCTTAGTTTCCGCCAGATCTCGGGTGAAAGAAAATGATAAGACAACACCGGCGCTACTCCGTGACGTAAGGGCGACGACGCGGATCAACTTTAATTACCTTATAAGCTTTACAGCCACGCGGGTCATCAGCGCTATCGGCGTGTGTTGGCTCTTAAGGATAGGGAAAGGAAGGGGAGGGAGGGGAAGGGGACGGGAAGGGGTAGGAGGGAAGGGAGGTTGGGAAAGAGCGAGGAAGGAAGGTAAGGAAAGGGAGGAAGGGTGGTAGGGAAAGTGAAGGGATAGGGAAAGGAAGGGAGGGAGGGAAAGGGGATGGGGGAAGGGAAAGGAAAAGGAAGGAAGGTGGAGAAAGGGAGAGATGGGAAGGAGGGAAAGGGAAAGGAAAGGAGGGAGGGGAAGGAAGGAAGGTTGGGAAAGGGCGGGGAAGGGAGGGAGGGAGGGAGGGGAAGGGACGGGAAGGGGTAGGAGGGAAGGAGGTTGGGAAAGAGCGAGGAAGGAAGGTAAGGAAAGGGAGGAAGGGTGGTAGGGAAAGTGAAGGGATAGGGAAAGGAAGGGAGGGAGGGAAAGGGGATGGGGGAAGGGAAAGGAAAAGGAAGGAAGGTGGAGAAAGGAGAGATGGGAAGGAGGGAAAGGGAAAGGAA
>NW_020869223.1:186824-189324 GCF_003789085.1 Penaeus vannamei
TGCTATATTATGTTTGAAAATATTCGTATTAAAATACACGGATTTCCTATCAATGTCTATTGAGTACAAGACGAAACGATTGGCGGTCATTGTTTGCGAAGAGATAAAAAGACCTGCCACAGATAGTCTCCAAGAAGAATCCCTGCGCCGTATCCCCGCCGTGTTTGCTATTGTCATCCTTATGCTTCCTACTCGGAAAGTTTAATCCACGTGGCAGAGAGCCTTGGGTCTATATATTTATTCGAGTCATAGTGACCTACGGACCATCCAACCCGTCCCAAAACTCCCTCATCCCACTCAAACTGACTCGAGTTGCTAAACACCTTTTCCTTTGCCTTTAAAACTGGCGGTCCTCGCTCTGTTTTGTGGTGCAGCGACTTCCATCCTCGGGGGCAAGGCAGAGTGGCAATGATCGGTAAAAAAATATATATATATATGTGCAATATCCATTTGGCAACACTGAGTTTCATCGGATTAAAGTGTGCGTGGCAACGTTCTGTTTGATTCTGATGCATATTTCAAACTCTCGTGTCACATTTCAGCATATTCTATAGGCTTATCCATATTCTATATGAGCACAAAGGCCAAAATGGCCCAGCTCGGCTCATTTTACAGTGCACGGTTACTGGTACTTATGGTGTCGGGCGACAAGGATGCAATTCGCGTATTATTTTTTCGATGACAACTCAACGGGGGCCTTCGTGCGTTTGAATAATATTCGCCATTACGAACAGGCACGATAAGAGCAAAAATTGTCTACATTTTTCACCGCTGATGATCCGGAGGGTGATTAGGCAGTCGTGGTACTTAGAGGCGAGATTCTCTTTTTATAGTCAGGGTCGGGCGACCATGTGGAAGCAGCATGCGGGCTCATCATGCATATAATGTTGCCCCATTAGGAGTCAGATGACGTCCAGTTCTTTGTGCGTCTGTTGGGCAAATCCCCCACTATTCAACACATTCACAAATCATTTTTATCTGATAGGGCATCACTCTATAATTCGATGATTTAGTCCAAAATTCTAGCGGTAGGTGTCAGAGCTGCGCCTGGACGTGAATTCTGAATCTGCTGTATCACGGGAGGTGGCGCGCATTCATTCGGGTTGGGGAGGCAGGGGGGGGGCACGCTAGGCATGGGCTTTGTTGCTGGAAAACAAGAATAACATGAGGGGTCGCCGATAATTCTCTCTCTCTCTCTCTCTCTCTCTCTCTCTCTCTCTCTCTCTCTCTCTTCTTCTCTCTCTCTCTCTCTCTCTCTCTCTCTCTCTCTCTCTCGTTATTAGTTATATCAATGATATTTTCAATATTGCCCTAAAATATATCCTTACTACCATTATTGTTAAAATTATCATCATTATTATCGCCACTGCGGTGATAATCCATGCTCATTTTAATGCCATGGACACGGCACACATCACCGCCACAAGCACTTTGTTAATTTTGTTGTCGTTTCATCAACGACCATTGATTCTTGAACGACCCCAGGGATCCTCATTTCGAGCAGCAGATTCCGTGTTCCTCCTCCCGTCACCCCCTTTGCGAGTCTGTGTGCCCTGTAATCGCCACTTTGCATCCCTTATCCCTCCCCGATGCTTTATTTCCTGCTCCTCCCCATCACCTAGCACCCATCCATTTCAGGCCTCGCCCCACCCACCCACCGGGAAGCCACCGCGGAACCACACGGCTTTTCACTCGCCTTGGTCGTCCCCGCGCCCTCGCTGCCCCACGCCCCTTCCTCCTTCACTCACTTCTACTGACCTCTAGCTGTTGGGAAAGGAGATCAAAAATATGAGTCCGATGTCTCCCGGTTATCGCTGTTAATTAATTTCTTTAAAATTCTTTATATTTCATGATGATGGAGTCTCATCCTTCTGATGGAAGGACATGAGGCTAAAGTAGTTTGCTCTATGTAGATGCGTGATTACTCTTCGATTGAAACTATGGAGGGAAGTTGCCAGCTAGTGAGACGCGTATCGGACTTATTTTCTCCTAAATATATTGCTCATGATCTCGTATTTGGCTGGTCAGTTTGTTTATTCTTTACATTACTTAATCATTCTTTTCTTTCTTCCCGCCAACCCGATTGTTTCAAGATAATTTCTCTCAATTTACTTCTCCGTCTCTTTAATTCCCGTATGTATGTTTACATCTTGTTTCTTCTATTTTTTAACGAGGTTTTCAAAAGCTTCCTTTCTGGTAATTAAGGATTTTGGTATCATCTCTGACACGCTGGCGATCACCCTAGTCTCATCGCCTTACCTTAACATCAGAGAAGAAACTGTAGTAGTTATTGTTTCAATGAACAGCTTTACACCGCACAACACGACACGGCGCTCAGCCGTTCGTAAATATTTACCCCCCCCCCCTCCTTCATTTTCACTCTAATCATATAGTCCGCTGCCAGTTCCCCCTCGCGGCCTTCCTGTCACCACGAAAATGTCCTTACAAAACCACTCACACGTGATAGTTGTAATCAAGCATTATCAGCCTGATATCGCGG
>NW_020869223.1:197308-204808 GCF_003789085.1 Penaeus vannamei
CTTCTTCTCCTTTCTCGTCTCCTCTCTCTACTCACTCTACTCCTTCTCTTTCCTTCTCTCCTCTTTCCTCCCTTCTTCTCTTCCTCTTCTCTTTCTCTCTCCTCTTTTCGCCTTCTGCCTCACCTTCCCCTTTTCTACTATCTCTTTAACTTCTCTCTCTCTCTACTCTCTTCTCTTTTACTCTCTCTCCTCTCTCGCTCTCTCTCTTCTCCTCTCCCTCTCCCCTCTCTCCTCCTCCCCCTCTCTCTCTTCTCTCTCTTCTCTCCTCCTCTCTCTCTCTCTCTCTCTCCTCTCTCTCTTCTCTCTTCTCTCTCTCTCTCTCTCTCTCTCTCTCTCTCTCTCTCTCTCACTCTTCACTCTCTCACTCTCTCACTCTCTCACTCTCTCACTCTCTCACTCTCTCACTCTCTCTCTCTCTCTCCTCCTCCTCCTCCTCCTCCCGACTGCATATTCCTAGACTCAGCTGAAGAATTTCCTCCCTAGAATCAATCAAATGAAGCCCCCCGCCCCAGTATGTTAATTTCCATATGACCCAATTGTACTTGCGCCGTGCGCTCGCACGTAGTTTGCTTCCATCGCCGAGCATTCCTGGTTGCACGATGTGATAATAAATGGCCATCTCGTGTTCTCACAAGAAATCGGAGGAACAAAATGTGCGGTGTAATTACAGTCACATGGCAAATTAATGAATTAGTAAATATCACACAAATGATCATTTTAAAGAATTTTACTTTAGCGTTTAGATTTAGGCTCTTTTTGTTACATTGCAAGGGAAATTATGCAGGTGCAATGTGGAAGAATATATAGTAATATCAAACAACGAGGGAGAAAAGGTATTAGTCGGGAATGTTTTTAAAGAAGAAGCCATGCGAGAGAAACAAGAGCCGGCGGCTTTGGCAATACTGAGAGAGAGTGAGTGATACGCTATGAAAAAAGAACGAAGTGAAAGGGAAGAAGAAACAAGTGTGAAAGAAGACACGCGGGGAAAGGAACGGTGGGGGAAGGGAATCATGAGCAGGGACAATGAGGCCATGCGAGACGAAGGAGAACCAAGAGGAAGGGAAAGAGTCATGAGGGCGAGGAAGAGTAATTGAGTTTTAGGCGAGAGGAAAGAGAGGGGGAGAGGTGAATGTAGGAAATTGGAAAGGGGAGACGTAGGGTAACGAATGGAAACGAGGGGACGAAGGGTGATAGACAGAGGGAAAATTGATAATTTGGAAGAGGGGAGGCCGAGAGAACGTTGAAAATTAATGTTTCGAGAACACAAGTATGCATTTGTAATCAATATGAATTTGATAAAAATGTATATCATCCAGAGGATTTTCCAGGCCGTTTTATGAAAGTTCACCTTACCGGCATGAAAAATCAGTTTCCAAAATCGGAAGAGAACTGCGGTACAATAAATCGGGTTTAAGGAGAAGTAGAATTGTTCTAATTGATGGGAAGATGTATTGGATTCTGAAGGGCAGCGTCAACATGCGCATGGCGTTGTACGCTCACGAGGAAGGAACCAGAGTGGCCGCCCACAACGTCAATCATCTGGAATCATCTCTCTCGCAAGCTGCTTACCTCAACTTTAACTAGTAAATTTTGCGGATAATCTCAAATAAAAGCAATTATCTGAAACCAATTATCATAATTTCATGAACGTATATATGCAGGCTCACCGGTTGCAGCGCGGTTCTAGAGGCCGTTTGGTAGTGTGATGTTGGCAACGACAATGTATATCGCAATATTATCTTATAATTTTGGTAAATGGTCATTGGCGATAACGGTGGTGGTGATTTGCATCTCTGTCATGTCTTGAAATAGAACGAAGGAAAGAAATAGAGAAATGGACCAATGAAAGGAAGCTTGAGATTAAGAAAGAACTTTTTATGAAATGCATTTTGAATTACTAGAAATAGTAACAGCGCCAAGTACAACGCTGCCCAGCATCATTTAGGTTATTGGGGGATTCTCTATTTTCACTCCATTCTGAAAACGCGTGAAATATGATTGTGGCGATACAGCTTAGTGCCCTTTTTTCCATCTCGTTCAACCATCGATTAACAATTAATTCACAGTGAAGAGGAATTATTCGGGAATGATTTGCCATGTCCATCTTCAGGGCCTCGGGTCTGTACTGACGTGCGCGACAGTCATCGTAGGAGATCAGGAATACTTCACCAGAATTCCCTCTCGAGGAAAGGACAGTGCTGAGCGCGCCTTAGGCCCGGGCGTGGGTAAAGCAGCATCGCGACTCCTTTTCGTCTCTCCCTCTATTTGAGAAAGACGGGAGAGAGGGAGAAAGTGAGTGAGTGAGAGAGCAGAAAATAAGGGAGAGGGGAAAGGTAAGTGAAGCCAGGAAAAGAGAGAGAGCAAAGGCAGAGAGGGAGATAGAAAACAAAGATAGGTAAAGAGTGGAGGGAAGAAAGAGAGGGAGAGGGCGAGCAGCGAAGGCGGGGCGCGGAGGGCGGCGAGGACCACATCCCCTGGAAGGGCGCAGCGCGCATCCCCTCAACGCCGGCCATTGTGTGGCCTCTCCTCCTCCTCCTCCTTCCAGCACTTGCCTTTTTCTCTTCATGTTCATGTGCCACCTTTACTCCTCGCTCCCTCCCTATACTTTCTATCCGTCACTCCCGCGCTCTTTCCCTCTTCGTCTCCTTCATTCCCTTATTCGCCCACATAACCTAACTTCTAAAGCGGACATGCGCCGGCTGAGGGCGGTCGGAAGGCATTTGGCGCTGGAGGCAGATCTGGAGGAGGAGGATGGAATTAATGCTGATGGTGACGGGGATAGGATGATGATGGTGATGAGGAGAACAACAGCAATAATGTAATGATAGTAGTAACGATAATAAAGATATAACTTTAATATCATGAATAAAGTATCAATAATAACAATAATGGTAATGGTAGTAATAATAGTAGTATCAATAATGATAATAATGATGACAATAACAATAATGATAACGATAATTATAATACAAAAATGAGAAAAAAATTGATTATCAATGGAGTGACGATGCCGTGAGTTCCGCGGTAAGCAGCTAAAGAGGCGCTTCCGGTGCCGGCGAGAGGGCGAGGGCGGCGCGAAGGAGCCGAGAGGCAGCGGAAGCTCAATGAGAAATCGAAGACGGAAAAGATGCAAAGAACATTTGAAGAGAAGAACGTCGGACCCAGATGCATGATGCGAGGAGAGATGAGGGGAACGGGCGAGGGAAATGGAGGAGATTGATGCACTGGAAGAGGGGAGAGGGTAATTAATGCAGGTACGAAGGGGGAAGGATGACAGTGTAGGAGAGAATTCTAATGGGAATTAGACCTCAGCCATCGTCCAGCCCCTCCAACAATCGTCATTTTCTTAATTCATCGCTCCTTCCACCAATTATGATTTCGATCGTACTCTGAATCAACGTCAAGTCACAGCAATTACCAGTACACGTTTAGACGGAGCAATGCATGGTCATGATTTCGTCGAAAAGCAACATTTACTTTATAATAGTCTCTCCGTTGACCAGATATGTTTATAATAACTCATTTCAAACATATCCCTTGCTACTCGGAGAACAGGTAAGAGTGGATGGAGCCAAGAGGATGACGTAAGGAAGAAGGAGAAGACGGGAGAAGGAAAAGGGCATCAGGAGTTACTATACAAAACTAGAAGAGGAGTTAGACACGATGTGGAATCGCCAAGAGGAGAGGGAAAACGACCTGAACTTTGAGTCCCGCGCCCCTGAGCCCGCGAGGGAGGCACATCTTTAAACATTTGCGATAACCGATCCTGGCTGACACATGATTTGCCTTCTAGGGCTCTGCCATGTTTTGCGCAAAGAAAACCAGCCTTTGTCATGCTTTTATCTTTCGTAGGGAGAGAAGAAGCTGAAGGCGAAATGCGCGAGAGGGAAGCAAGGGGCAAGGAACGGTTGGTTTTGTTGAAGGGAGGAAGAACTAACACTGAGTTCTAAAGTGGGGGAGAGAATGAGAGAATGTAGGGAAAGGGAAGTATGAAGAGAAAGAGAGTGTCAAAATGGTACCCATTAAAGTAGCATATCCTGAGGGAGAAAGGAGATACAAGGAGGAAGAAAAGACGAAAGGAAAAGAAAACCAAAGGCCACGAAGAGGATTAGGTATGTTTGAATAAAGGAGAATGTATGGGAGAGGGGCTCAGGCAGTGGAGCGAGCGAAATGATGGACGGACAAAGAGCAGAGAGGGCTGGGTTAAAGGAACTCTGGTCTTGGAGGTTTATATGAAACGGGGCAGGTTAACGCAGGAGCAGGGAGAGATGTGATGAAAGTAAGACAATAAAGAGGGAAAGATAAGAGGGATAAATAATGAAAGTGGATGCAAGGAAAAAGACGGCGAAGGAGGGGAGGGTAAAGGCAGGGGAGGCAGACGAGGAAGAAGGGAAGCGCGGAGAGCGAGAAGGGCAGAGGGACCATTCAGGAAGGGTGCTGGAGTGCGTGCGGGGCGCGGCCCTGCATGTGCGAGTCGTGCCGTCGGGCGTTTGGTCGGTGCTTTGGTGCAGAGGCCGCAGCCAGCGTCTTTCTCACCTCCCGAAACACATGTGGCCGATTAAACTTCCATCGCCTATAAGCCAATGCAAACATATACTTGCGCACGATTTTCATCTCCCCCTTCCGGATTTTTGCAGCCGATTTTTCTCTGTGAAGAATACAATGTCCTTCCCTTGCGGGCGCAGACTTATTTGTATTCTAATTGGATATACGAGTATGGTAATCCCTGTCGCCTCTACTTCTCATAATTAAAAAATATCTAGGCCGGGATGAACTGGCCCTTTCTCTCTCTCTCTCTCTCTCTCTCTCTCTCTCTCTCTCTCTCTCTCTCTCTCTCTCTCTCTCTCTCTCTCTCTCTCTCTCTCTCTCTCTCTCTCTCTCTCTCTCTCTGGGACGACCATGGGAATCGCCTTTGGTGTACTGATACATTCTGTACAGCTGTCTGCTGTGACTTGCTGTGACTTCCAATGATTTTCTTTGGCACGATTCATCGGGTATACACGTGTGTGGCTTTTAACGTAAATGCAAAGGATGAAACAGTGATGCGTAACACCCCACTTTCCTCCTTCCAATGCAAGCCCTTTTCTATCCGACTCATCTCCGTCCTTGGCACCAAACAATGAAAAATAACGAGCAAGAGGTTCCTGTTTTATTATTTCCTACTTGTAAGCATCACTCACGCTTGTCCAACCCTGTGCTAGAGGGACAATTCAGAAAATGTTGAAATGATAAGCCAATCTGACTTTGTCCCAATATATAGCCAAAAGAATTCAAGTTCATCTTAAAAAAAGGGAAAAAAAAAGAAGTTATCATTTAGTCGTCAAGCTCATGTTTAGTTTGCCTTCCCCCACATCATCTGTCGGAGTATTTTGGTTTTTGCTAATTTCGTTCCTGAAATCCATCGAGTATACAGAATGAATGTCTGTCTGTCTGTCAGTCTCTCTCTCTCTCTCTCTCTCTCTCTCTCTCTCTCTCTCTCTCTATATATATATATATATATATATATATATATATATATATATATATAAACATTCTGTGCATGTTTGTATATATATTTTATATATCCAAGATTTAAAGTTTTTCCAGCTATTTTTTTTCTGTGATTTTACCTCGTCTTTGTTTGACATATTTCTCTGGCCTTTTTGCAGGGATTGTAAACTGTTTGATATCAACCTTTCAAATCAAAATATAGCATTGTCACCTGAAAGATGTGAAAAGAGCAACACTGCACTTCGCGCGAGAGCAGAACGCCAGGAATTGCCACAATCGCAGCCTGAGTGGCAGTTAAAAACAGTAGCGACGTCCGAAGCGCATCGAGAGCGCGGACAGCAAACCGTACAATTCACGACAACTTAAATCAACCAACTAATCCCTAGCGAAACGTCCCGCTCATAATGGACTAATTATTAAAATATCATATGAAACACAATCTCATTAAGCTGACGGGGAGACGCCAGTGGGTTTGGCAATTCGTGTGACCACTTCTCTCTCTATCTTGAAAAACTAAAATTAAGACTATCTGATACAATCCACCCCATTACCTGCTTCGCCTACTCCTCCTCCTCCCTCTCCTCCTGGTCAGGAGGAAAAATAGAGGGAGGAGAAAAAGGAAGAGAAAGAGAGTGAACTGGCAAAAGAGGAGGAGAAAAAGATTGTTTGTTTGTTTGTTTACTGTGCTCCCTTGTCACGTTCATTGAAGTATTGTTTTTGTTTGGTTGCGTGTGTGTTGGTTTCTGCCTCATCTATCTATCTATCTATCTCACTATCTATCTCAAACTCTCTCTCTCTATCTATCTATCTATCTCAAACTTTCTTTCTCTCTCTATCTATCTATCTATCTATCTCAAACTTTCTCTCTCTCTCTCTCTCTCTCTCTCTCTCTCTCTCTCTCTCTCTCTCTCTCTCTCTCTCTCTCTCTCTCTCTCTCTCTCTCTCTCTCTCTTATATATATCTATATCTCTATATCTCTTTCTTCTGCTTCTTCCTTTTCTTGCACTTCCCTTTTCTTCTTCTTTCTCCTCCTTCTCCTTTTCCTCACCCTTTTCCATCTTCTTCTTTCCTTTCTCCTCTGCCATATTTTCTATTTCAACCGTTTCTCTGTGTCTGCCTCTTTCCTTTTATCCACATACATTCCATCTCTCTTTTAAAGCCTCCCGACCCCAGATTCGTATTCGGAACCGATGAGCGCCGGACTGCGACGCTGAGCGGCAGCAGCAAAGTAGGGGAATTGTAGTTGTGATAAATCGTTTTACTTCATTAAAATACCGATTGTTTATTCAGTTCCATAGATAGGCATTAACACGTGATAGCAAATATTATCTTCGTTATCTGTACAATCTGTGCAATCTGTCTGTCCGATAAAATTTCAAAATGAAATGAATAAAGAATATTTTGTATATTTCATTGACCATAATATTTTTTTATTGGTTAATAATGGATCAAAAACAGGAATAACAAACTGAACTTTTATTATGGATATAGTTAAATATAACACAAGGGAAAATGCAACGAGTCTATGTTTCTACCTTTAAAACAATAAACAATGAAAATTCATGACATGTTTTAAGCATTCGTGTATCTCTAATCTGTTTTTTTTGTGTGTGTGTGTGTTTGTTTATGAGTGAGTGAGTGTGTGTGTGCGCGCGCGTGTGAGTGTGTGTATATAAGAAGCGATTTCTGGAGAATAACGAAACTAAAAATGCATGGCCCAAAGAGAAGCTAGACCTCATAAGATTAAGATTGATTTCAATTAAATCCTCCAGACGAGATGGACAGCGGTCCTGATGCTGACAAGGCGCGACGGGAAGAAGAGTAGAAGCCTTGGTGAGAAAATTAGGGGCGACGCGAATCGTCCACGGCTCGGCATTCCGTGCAGCTGATCGAGGAAGCGTAGAGCACAAGCACCCAGTATTAACATCAGACACCCGCTCGTACCGCAGAGGGGTTGACTGTTACATGCTATGCAGCAAACAGAATCCTATCTTCACTGTTGAGTATACT